>QLOI01003320.1:0-20863 GCA_003313605.1 Tuber umbilicatum | reverse complement strand
GAGTCTCGCACACCCTCAGGAAGACGAAGTAAAATAACCCAAATGACCAGAAGTGTGGAATTATTCAGGGTCTACGAGTGTTCGCACTTAAGATTGATAAAACGAAAGACTACTAGTTGTTGCGGAGGTACTTAGTTAGTATAGGTATTAGATGTATTGGCTACAGAAACTCATGTGGGATATAAATATAAGAGTTCCTCCCCAGCTATTAGAGGGGACAGCAACGGAGAAGAGATCTTATCAATATAACAAGTTATTATCTACACTTCATACTCTTAGTAGTTTTAGCGAAATGAGTATTAGCGATAAAATCACGACTCCTTTCTGACACGACTCCGTTATCGAACACTTAAAACGTTTAACCTTACTCTACCGAGCTCCGAGTTGGTTACCCGTAACGGTGAGGAAGAAATTGGCTAATGTAGTTTATCGTTCCCAGGAATCATTGTGATTGTGTCTTTGTTTTAGGCGTTTCCCAGTCTTCCAACTTCGCTAGCTTTTCCGGTGCCGCTTGGATTCCACTATTATCAATCAGGTAGCCTAATACCATTACCCTGTTGGTGAATAAGAATGATTTCTTGCGGCTAGCATAGAACTTTTCTTTTCTCAACCTGTCACAAACCTCTCGGATATGTGCTAGATGCTGCTCTTCTGTGTCCAAGAATATTAGTATGTCATCAATATTCAACGAGACACATCTCCCCAGGAGGTCGCTAAGTAAATGTTCCAAGATTGGCATGAATGTGGCTGGTGCATTGATGTCTTCTTGTAGCATTACTTTGCTTGTGAAACTTCCAAAAGGTGTCATGAAGGTGTTGAATTTCTCGTCTTTTTTCTCAACCCTGGTTTGGAAATAAGCATTGCTTAGGTCAACCTTGCTCATGAATCGTGCGCGTCCTATTGCATTTAGAACCTGTTTCTGATTTGGTATCCGTACATCGTCTTTTACTGTGTTATCATTCCTGGCTGTTCGATCAACCAGGAGTCTGTTCGATCAACTAGGAGTCCGATCCTTCCATCTGGTTTGGGTTGAACAAATAGGGGTGCTGCCCCAGGCACTACTGGGTGGTAAATTATCCCAGATAATAGCTTCTCTTTTAGCCAATGTTATAGTTTCGGCTTGGACTGATCCGGTACCATATAAGTTAGAAGTGTTCTTATTGCCTTTTCGTTTTTTATTGTTATACTATGGTTTACCTCCCGTAGGGGGGGTAGAATCTCAGGGGTTATCTCGGGAAACACATCTTCGTATTCGTTGATTATGTTGGTGTTAATTGTTTCAGAAACTGCCGCTCGGACCAAAGCGCTTGTTGGCTCGCATCTAACCTTGATCTTTTCTTTAGGGAATTCAATAGATGACTCGTCACATCGTATTATTCCTCCATGCTTTGCTAGTAATGGCATGCCGATCAAAGCATCATACTTTGCCAGGTTTCCGACTAACATGGTGTTGTCAGTTGAAACCATCTTTCTGATTCCTATGGTTACTTTGTATTGCTTCTGGCTATTTGACTGTGATCCTTTCATAGCCATATGTACCACGACAGGCTGTTTCATCTCTTGCGTTGGGATTCCGTATGTTGATACAAAGATGGCGCTAATGATGTCTCATCTAATAGCTTCTTTGTCAAATAATACCTTGGCTTCTTTAGCGTTAATCTTGATGCATCCTTCTACAGCCTGGTTCAGTTTCAGCCCCACTGATTGTGTTTTATTGCAGCTAGGCATCGCATTATAACATTCAACGGATGTCAAGTTTATTCACACTTCGGTAGTTTCATTTTCCTCACATTTGATAGTATTGGCTGATGTCTTCTTTGGACTCTCTTTTTTGTTCTTTGCTCCCTCTGATTTTTTCTTGCTATAGCAGTCTTCTGCCAGATGTCCTGTTTTCCCGCATTCATAACAGGCTCGCAATTTTTTTTCTTGCCTTACCCCGGTCACTGAGTGTTCGTTTTTCTTCTTCGTTCGATTCTGGCTCTGATTTGGACGGTATTTCGGAGTGTTCCTTTCTTTGTACACTCCTGCTTACCAGTGTGCTGCATCCACTCCTTCAGCTTTTGTTACCACATCGTCAAAATCATCATCCTCCTCTACTACTGGCTCAACCTGCTTGTAGAGTTCTATATGCATGCTGTCCAGCAGTTGCCTAATCATCATAAACTCAGAAACGAATCCTGTTAGCAATCGTTCTTGGTTTGCAGCTAGGTCTGTAGCTACCTCTGTGATTCTTCTGACCGATCCGTTTTCCCCCTGTCTGATAGCTTTGAGTTGGTCATATATGAGGTTGTTCTTTTGTGATGATTGGAATCATTTTCTTAAGGTGTCTAATAGGTCCTGTCCTGTCAGGTCCTTGTTTCGTTCCGCTGCCTGGAAGTAGGCTTCTTGTACTCGTCCCGTTGTATATAACTCCACGTAGTGCCCATTCCTTGGTTCCCGTAATGATAGGCCATGTAGATTACAATAGGTTTTAATTTTCCTTGTCCATCTGTCGAACACTTCTGGCTTCAAATCCTCTTCTTCTCCTGTAAACTTTTCTGGTGCTGGGAATTTGATGCTAAGCCGTGGTATCTGAGGCTGCAGCGTCTGTTCTTGTGGTCCTGACAGTGGGCCTGGCGGTCCTGGTAGTCCACTTGATGCTCCTGGAATCTCGCTGACGCTGCTAGCCCTGCTGGAATCTGCGGGCTCAAATTGAGGTTTTTCTGGTGACAGTAGGAACCCTCCAGGGGTCCCAAGAAGCTTGTCCTTGTGTTTCATGCACTAGCTGGCTAGTGGCTTGTTCAGACTCAGTTGTTTCTCTTTCCTTCTTCTTTCCTTTTCCTCTGCTGGACTTGGCGAGTTCTTCCTTTGGGCTCTGCTTCTGTGGCCTTGTGGTCAAGTGTTCTTCTATCTTGGTCGTTTGTGTCCTCCCCGCTTGCGAGGCTAACTCTCAAGACTTGTGATTAGAGTTAAAAAAAATGTAACCAACCTGCGTCGGGGCTCAGATAGGTGTTTGATAGGGTTCTCGGTAGGCTATTCTGGTAACTAGAATGGTAATTAAGTCGAATGCCTAATGGGGGCTTTGGAGGTTTGAAAGCAATTAAAGTCTCTAAGATCGCAATAAAGAAGTAACTGCTCAACTGAGTATATTCAGAATACTGTCTGTCAAAGTCTGCCGATCCTAGACCAGACTTCTCAGTGTTTTAAATACATGTTCTCGCCTCAGAAGGTATAAACAAACTAAGTATCAAACGATACTTTAAAACAATAAATAAAACAAGTATCAAACGATACTTCAAACAACAAGTAAAACATAACAAGTATTAAGTGATACTTCAAACAACAAGTAAAACATAACAAGTATCAAGCAATACTTCAAACAACAAATAAAACATAACAAGTATCAAGTGATACTTCAAACAACAAATAAAACATAACAAGTATCAAGCGATACTTCAAACAACAAGAAATAACCAAGTACCCATACCGGTTACACCCTGAATAATTTCCCGCTTTGGTCATCAGACCTATGTAACTTCGTTTTCCTGAGGGTGCCCAAGACTCCGCCAGTCAAAAGCTACCGATACCTTTGCCATATAATCTGAGCCTGGAATATGCCGCCCAGTTGCGAATATACCAGTCGTTCCTCTGTCATTGAAGTGATCAGTTTCAACATCAGACACCGGTGACCAACACAGAGGCATAACTGCATTGTCTTCCCGAGAGTTGGTAGGCTTAGTGCTCCATTGCTTCTTTGATTTGCCTAGCGTGAAGGTCTTGCAGCTACATCTTCTTAACTCTCGTCCGTCATATTCCGACATAGTTTAACCAGTAACTCTTCCATAGTCGGGAATGTGAAGCTTAACTCCCTTCCGTTCACTGTGCGGTGTCTATATATGCTCCGGAACCATCCTATAGCATTTACTGGATTCCAGTTGTATGAGCCTTGCTCACTACCCCTCTCATATATCCTGTGAACAGCTTCCAGTCGGACGGACAGTGATGACGCATACAGTGTTACAGTGATGGTACCAATTTCACCAATTTTGCTGGTTGCGAGCAACTACACGTGGTGCTGCAGGCGATGTCCGGGCTCCACATCGGGGCTAGCGGGGGGTGTTGGTATTCTCTTTTCATGACTCAAATAATATGGTATTCAATATATGCCTAACACATACTCTACTGAGCTTCGAGTTGGTTACCCGTAACAATATGCACCTGGCTCTTAGGAAACTAGAACATGAACACCTAGCTCATGGGAAGCAAAGATGGCCCAGCCAAAGAGTTATTTTACACCTTCTTGATTCAGGTTCTCAGGAATATAAATCCTTGAGGCATTGCGGGTTTGAGGGAAATTAGAAACCAGAGCTGCCAGCTCTGGGAGCATCATGGGTATTGCTATCATGATTTTTGGCCCTTTTTATCACTGATTGAACAGTTGCTTTGGAGAGCTTTATCAGCTTAGAAATTTTATTATACCCCATATCTGTATGTTTATATAGGGTACAAATTTCACTGTTTCTGTCTTCTCTGACACGGCGGGCATGCGGTGGGGCCATGGTTGAGCAGGGTTGTTGTGATCGTGATTTGGACCGTTGCCACGGCCGGGTATGATAACTTTCTAGAACCGAGTGCACAAGTACACGGGTGTAAGGGTATTTCCCGTCCGGTAACACAAACACTCTCGCCCAGCGAGTTGCTCGAGCAAGCGTGGGCGAGTGCATCTGTTCCCGGACAGGGCTTTTTGCTGGCCACCAAAAAATACTCACCTGCTATCACTCGAAATATTGACTCCTGGCTGGGGAATTGTTTGAGGGAGTGCTCATTGGGCGTGTCTGCCAGCGACAAGTTGCGAAGCTGGCGGAATGCGAATGTTATAAAGTGAGGAGGACGGAATAGGGGTGGAACCTGGATTGGAATAGAAGTGGTTGGTATTGATAGCTTGAGTGATGGTTTGCTTGCTTAACTCCCGTACCCGAATAGACCGGGGGAACACATGACCCTTTATATTCAACAACCCCACCTGTTTCTCTCTCTTCCGAGTAATTATGGCCGTGGCATCCTGAAAAGCCGAAGGACTCCGAGGTGATTTCAGTACCATCCGACGCCATGCTTTATAGTCCTCTTGCGGAGATGGCGACAAATCGGCGGGCGGGGGTGCAACAACACAGCCTTAGCACCTCAATCTTGATCCACGCCCGTTGCCAAGGCGGGAGCTAACCTACAAGGGTTCCCCAGATATCTACTCGTAGAGGACTAAGAATAAGTTTTTTTTTTGTCATTCTCCCCAACTACCGCTATCTCTGATTGGCCCATGGGGTCGCTCGACCACTCAGGAAGTGGGATTTCCCTCTAGCTACTGAGACGGGCTCGGGGTTCGGGGGTTTTTCCCCTTCTAGGAGAAGTATTTGCGGGGAATCATTAAAAATGAGCCATTCCTGTATATTTTCTACGTTGCACGGGAAACTTTGTGCTCGGGTATATACATCGTGAGCGAACACCACAATTGATTTGCGGTATTGTTGGACGAGAGTCGGTATAGTGTTGGAGCAATACTAACCCGCACTTACCGGTATGTGACATCAGGTATAACGAGGGTTTGGTAATGTATGGACGGGTGGCCGATGATCTTCTCATTTCATCTGTTTGCTGCAGCAAGTTCCCTCTCAGAGCCATAGGACCTCAGTGAGCAGGAGGAGAGGTATAAGTAATAGGGAGCAGTGGATATAGTGGCAGGAAATCCGAGAATGTCTTCGAAGTGTAAAGTTGGAGGGGATCACTTGGTAGGAAGCAGATACTCTGCGATACGTGGCCGCCGTACACGAGGAATCGAATCCAATGGCACACGCAATCTATACGTTATTCTACCAAGAATGTCCTTCCTTTTAATCACCAGTACCTCCTGTTTGTTTCCCCCCTCTCTCCTCAACTCCGTCAACCCGGTTATCGGTGATTATAATTACCACTCACTTCACACTCAAGCCTTCGAATTGCCCCTAAATCCTCAATGTTTATCTCACTCTCGCTTCTGGTTTACCCCCTCTTAGCTTTTGCGGTGGTCCCTCGCCCACTCCCAGACCATCACCTACCCAAGAGACATCCGGAACCTCGGGAAAATCCGAAGGAAGCCCAAGGAGTATCACCACCTGGAAGGTGCGTGGTTCCGTGCGTCAGTGTCTACAGCTATGCCGGTAACCCCCTCACTTCCCACTACTCCTGGAACCATCTCAACTAACATATCCAGCATCTGGCCTTATAACTGAACCCCCTCAAAAACCTACAAACTCCAGACCCTACGGTTTCGACAGTGCTAAGCTCTGCCGTAATGAGAGCTTCATGGAGGAAGCCCCACGCTGCATTGACTGCCTTTTCCGCACCATGAACGAAGTGGACTGGCGTTCCACTCTGCTAAACTCGTATCGGGTGTGTGTGTACGAGCTCGAGGCGATGGCGTGCCCTCGTAGCTGTGGGAATATCGATAAGATGGTTGAGCAATGCCGACGGATAGATGCCGGGGAGATTAAAGATCCGGAGCCGGTGGATCATAAACTTGACTCGAGGACCCCGCCATGTGTTTGCCGGCCGAAGAATAGAAAGGCTGTCATGGATTGTTTTGGATGTATGGTTAACTGGAACGCCGTTCTTGCACAGGATTGGCTTAAAATCCTTAAGCCGTGTGATGCTTGGAACGACTTTCCTTGGAATTGATGGGTTTGTAATCCGGTTCTTCATTGATGGTTCGGTCGTGGTTACTGATTGGTTTTGTAGGGATTTGGGACCTAGCGTATTGATAGCGTAGTGGACGTCCGATGGGTTGCTGGGGGCGTTGTTTTAGAAAAACCTATTATTAGAGGTTGTTCGCCATATGGCTGAGGTTGGAATAAGTGGTTTGTCTCACATGGAATCACCTTAAGCTTTCAACATTGTTTATTATCCTTTGGTTTATTGAATGAACTTTACACCAGATTTTTGGAGAATGGTGCTTTTGGGGGATGCTGGATTGTAGCCCAGATAATATTATTACGCTGGCTGGGTTGCGGATCCGGAAGTGTGGGGAACAAAATCACTCAGTGGTTGGGTGCTGCAAAAGTATTTCAGATAGGGCCTGCTCAGGCATATCTTCCGTAGACCCAACATTTCCAGGCCTCCCCCTGCCCCCTTTCGAACCTCCCGATACAGAATTTCCGGTTAAGCGAACGTATTTTTAATTCCGATATGTAACCCGTGAATGCGCCAGATAATGTTCCCTGCCAAGAAAAAAAAAACATAACCGTCCGCCCCAGTCCTTCCTTCGGCCTGACCTCCAAAGTAAAACGCGAAGAAAGTTTTCTAGAAAGAACCTCTCGAACGTGGCAAGGATAGAAAAATTGACCTTTCACTTTTTTGATTTAATAGAAACCCATTATGTCACAAGAAGATTACTCCGCCGCCGCAACCGCACGAGCTATATAAAATCCGTCAGTACCCACTCCACGCATGCCGATATCCCCCCNNNTAGGTGGAGGATCCAAGGCAGGTAGGTAAAACTCACTGTAAATCGACAACTTTGAGTGGCCGACAACCTTCTTGATAACTCCCTTCTCCTCCAAGTCTGCCAGCGCCTTCCTTGCCAATGAGCCGTTGATCTTCAAGCGGTCGACGAGGACAGCGACGGTGATGAGACGATAAGTTTGAACGTCCTTGTTGAGCCTGTCCTGAATAGTCTTATCGGCGACGACGGCGTGCTGTGCCTTATCCTTGACTATGCGTTCAATCCACTTCAGCGTCCGATCCCCCTCCCTCCCTCCCAGCCTTGAAAAAAATGCAAGAGGGCGAAAAATTTACCCTTTCCCTTGGACCACTTCTTCTTCTGCTTCTTTCCACCTTGTGCTGCTGCGGGGGCCTGATTTCCTTGGTTAGTTTGGCTGCCCGGAAGGAGGGTGAGGGGAGTTTCTCAGGGACGGGTTGATTTTTACCATGACTTTGTGTTTATCGGTTCACAAGGTTGAGGTATCGATTTTTTGTCGTTATCGTCGGTGGTCGTCTTCAATGTCGTCGTTGCCGCTCGTCCCTGCTCAGCTTGATTATTTTGCGGCGATGTGTTGTCGGGTTGGCGTGCGGTTACTGTCCGTGTGACTGGCGGAAGATTAGGGGTTTAGCCCTCTAGATTAGATTAGATCCTTATCAAGTAATCATGTCGATCAGATATCATACCGACAGGTAGATCGCCAAGATGGTGATGAGGGCGGAACGTTTCGGTTGAAGCTCCTAGGGCTTTCTACCGTATCATAGAGAGGAGCTCCGGGGAAACCCTCCCTTTCGAAGAACGTCATTATTTATTTTAAATTTACGGACGACGACCCGCTCTTATCATAGCAATTCCTTTATAGCGGGTAGGCACAGCACCCAACCACGGTTATCACCTCACAACCTCCCAAACACCCCCATCCAAATCCACCAAGCTCAAAATGTCCGAGGACACGATCCGCAACCGCAAACCACCGCCCCAATTCGCGCCCGGAACACCCCCGGAAGACGCGATACCGACAGCCGACTACGACGAGAAGAACGACCCAAACATCTCCAGGGGTATAAGCCTCTTGGACGTCCTACGCGTGCTCACGGGCGCCCTCCTCCTCAGCTCCATCTTCAGCTGGTTCGTGACGGACGGGGAATCGGTCACTTGGGGCTACAAGCCCAGGGCACTGAGGTGGAATAACCTGAAGAATTTATTTGTGCGTACTGACTGCTTCCCCTACGCTGCCCTACGCTGCCCTACCCCGCCCAACTGTGTGCTAATACGTAGGGTAGAAAACACCACTGGTCCTGACGGACGAGCAATTATCCCAGTACTCCGGCGCTGATCCGGGGCTACCGATTTACGTTGCTGTCAACGGGAGCGTCTTTGACGTCTCGGCCTCGCCGCGGGTTTATGGTCCTGGCGGCGCGTACGGTTTCTTCGCGGGGAGGGATGCAGCTAGGGCTTTTGTGTCTGGGTGCTTCGAGGACGATCTCACGTGGGATTTGAGGGGGCTGGAGGAGATGTTCATTACTGGGGATGTTAGGGAGCTGGATGATAGGGAGCTTAGTGAGATTTCAAGGCTGGAGAGTACTGGAGAGAATGATAGTCGGGTTAGGTACTTGAAGAAGCGGAGGGATAAGCGTAGGAAAGAGGCATGGGAGAGTGTTGAGAAGGCCGTCTCCCATTGGGAGAACTTCTTTAAGAACCATGAAAAGTATTTTTATGTCGGGAAGGTTGCACACCCCGATTTGAGCGGGACGCCTATTAGGGAGCTTTGCGAGGGTAATAAGAAGCCATAGGCTAGAATAGTTAGGTGGCAGGTTTTTTTTTTCCTATTATATTTATTGAACGTTCGTGTTGGCAACGTTTTCAAAATCAGGAAATAACGACGATACTTTCATTTCATTTTTCAACATTGAGAGAAGCAAAACGGTAGAACACGGGTATCACATTTGAATTTTTGAAATGCGGATACGAAGACAATTAGCTAACGTAAGGACGTCCCCCATAAGCGTAACCTTCATTATAATAATTTGCGCCATAAACACCCCTACTCCCTGTGATAGGCAATTGGCGAAGGAAATTGTACAATTTAACCGGAGCACATCATGCACTCCTCCTTGTTCTCAATACTACAGCTGAGAACAGCATCTGCATAGATGTCACCCTCACGCTCCTTACTGAGACGCTGACTGTCTTCATCCTGAGGTTTCTTCTTTTCCAATTCCTCAATCTCGTCGACCACGGCAGAAGGCTCAGTAACAAGCAGCTTGGGAGAAGGTTCAGGCTTAACGCGAGGTACAGCAGCTGGCGTGATAATGCCGTTAGATGCTGATTTTAGAGTACTTGGACTAGGTGAAGAATCAGGAGAAGTGGACGCGCCCAACGGACGAGGAATAGCAGTTGCAGAAGAGTAGCCAGTATTTGGGAGACGCTTCTTGTTAGGAAGGGCGCGTGCCACATTTGTATCAGCAACTTTAAGCGCTTCCTGATCGACGGTAAATTGCTGGTAACGAAAGTTAGCATAGTATCCTAGGGAGGCCTCCGCAGAAGGAAATATCGAAACGAAACCGAATTGAAACAAAAACGGGCAGAACCGCGCCTAACATGAGAAGGAAATAAACGGTAAAGAACATGAAAGGTAAGGAACATGTAATCCGCTCGACAAACAAAACCAGAGGGGGAAAAAAAAATTAAGCATGAACCCATCAGTCAGGAATCCCCAAAGAACCATATTATGTACATTGGATTATTAGCGCAGCAGGTCTCCACCACAAAAACACAAACCAATGTTACATTTACCCCTTCATTTACGGACGGACTTTGACCACCCATAGGGAGCTAGGGGACTACTCACAATTGCAGCCGCAGCCGCCTGAGTGCGAAGATAGTACATTCCAGTCTTCAACCCCAGTCTCCAACCGTAAAAGTGCATGGAAGTCAGTTTCCCCATGGTGGGGTTCTGAATATGGATATTGAGAGATTGCGACTGATCGATAAAGGCGCCACCTATAGAATCATTTGATTAGCATCCTCCGGGAAATAGCCTCACGGTATGGACGTACGGTCGGCAGCCATCTATAGAACCAGTTAGTAGAAACCCATTATGCCGGTACCCGGGGCCAAGAACATACCTCAATAACCTTCTTCTGAGATATTTCCCAAACGGTCTTGTAAAGAGCCTTGATATCATCCGGAATATTTGGGATATTCTGAATACTGCCATTCTCGGAAATGATACGGTTCTTCATGTTATCGCTCCACAATCCCATATCAACAAGGTCCTTCAACAACCAAGGGTTGACAATTTGGAACTCGCCAGCCAAAACACGACGGGAATAAATGTTCGAGGTATAAGGCTCAAAACATTCGTTGAATCCTAAGATCTGGGAGGTCGAGGCGGTGGGCATAGGAGCCACAAGAAGGGAATTACGGAGACCGTGCTTTTTCACCTTCTCCTTCAACTCATCCCAATCCCACAAGTCAGTGGGAGTGATGCCCCAGAGATCATATTGAAGCTGGCCTTTCGAAGCTGGAGAACCTTCATAGGTAGAGTAGGTGCCCTGGATCTCAGCCAGCTCTGTAGAAGCTTCAACGGCAGCATGATAAATAGTCTCGAAAATCTGAATGTTGAGTTGCTTCGCCTGAGGTGACTCGAATGGCATACGAAGAGCCAAGAAAGCATCGGCAAGGCCTGCATTTACCAAGTCAGTAATTGCTAGCCAGGAAAAAAAAAAAGTGGCGGAAAGCAAACCTTGAACACCAACACCAACGGGTCTATGTCTCATGTTACTTTTCCTAGCCTCAGGAACAGGATAGAAGTTGACATCGATGATCTTGTTGAGGTTTTTGATGACAACCTTGGTCACATCGTGCAGCTTGGCAAAATCGTACTCGCCCCTCTGAACATCAACATATGTAGGCAAGGCCAATGAAGCCAGGTTACAAACTGCAACCTCATCAGGTGCACTATACTCCACAATCTCAGTGCAGAGATTGGACGATCTAATGGTTCCCAAGTTCTGCTGGTTGGATTTGCGGTTACATGCGTCCTTGTAGAGCATGAAAGGGTTACCGGTCTCGGTTTGGGCTTCGAGAATGTGATACCAGAGTTTTTGCGCTTTGATGGTCTTGCGGGCAAGGTCTGTGGTATTCTCGTATTTGTTATAGAGAGCCTCAAACTCATCACCCCAAACATCGGCCAAACCTGGGGCTTCATTAGGACAAAAGAGGCTCCACTCGGCATTTGCCTCGACTCTCTTCATGAATAGATCAGGGATCCAAAGAGCGTAGAACAGGTCTCTCGCACGGACCTGCAGGGGAAATTAGTAAACACCGGCGCATGCTCTAACCTATTGAATATCTACTTACCTCTTCCTTGCCATGATTCTTTCTCAAGTCAATGAAGTCGAATATATCCGCGTGCCATGGCTCCATGTAGATAGCAAACGCCCCAGGCCTCTTGTTGCCTCCCTGGTCAACGTACCTAGCGGTATGATTAAACACTCTTAACATTGGCACAATACCATTAGAACTACCATTAGTCCCGGCAATGTAGGAACCAGTAGCACGGATGCAGTGAATGTTGAGCCCAATGCCACCAGCAGTTTTTGAAATCATGGCACAGGTCTTGAGAGTGTCGTAAATACCATCAATTGAGTCCCCTTTCATAGTAACCAAGAAACAGGACGAAAGTTGAGGCGATGGTGTACCTGCATTGAAGAGAGTAGGCGAAGCGTGGGTAAAATACTTCGAAGACGTGAGGTTATACGTCTCGAGAACCTTGTCGACATCCTCTCCATGAATCCCGACAGCCACACGCATAAGCATATGCTGAGGACGCTCAGCAACTTTCCCATTGATGCGAAGAAGATATGAACGCTCCAAAGTCTTGAAGCCAAAGTAATTATAGTTAAAGTCCTTATCGTAGATAATGGCAGAATCCAATTCGGACGCATGGCGCATGACAGTCTCGTAAGTTTCGGTCGAAATCATCGAGGCAGGACGGCCGTTTTTCTTGAAAATATTAGTCCAAGTTGAGAACGTAATTGAGAGGAAAATGGAACTCACAGGGTTGACATAGTGATACAAATCGCTAATGACCTGGGAAAACTGCTTCTTCGTCTGTTTGTGGAGATTGCTAACAGCAATCCTAGCTGCTAGAATGGCGTAGTCTGGGTGAGTGACGGTCATATATGCGGCAGTTTCCGCTGCCTAGAAATCCATTAGGGAGAACCCAAAACTAGAAATCGAAAAACCCAACTTACCAAATTGTCCAGCTCGATAGTAGTAACACCCTGGTAAACCCCGGAAATGACCTTCTGGGTAATAGTAGCTGCATCCACATGTTCACTGTCCAGGCCGTAGCAGAGACGGGAAACACGAGCAGTAATCTTGTCAAACTGGACGCGCTCTTTACGGTTGTCTACGTTATTTTTGTGGATTATCAGCGGAGCTCTGAGAAGTGGGGCTGAGGAATTGCGAAGAAGGGATTCGGAGGCCTTAGAAATACAGAATGAATGGATGGGAAAAAAGGTATTACCTCGTTTCACAACATACATGTCGAAGTTTGTATAAAATGACGGTCGGTGGAGACAAGTTTGATGTGGGGTATCAAAGCAAGTAACAATGATGAAGAATTCGCAACGCAAAAAAATGTGGAGAAGGAGGGGAAGGGATGGAAATTATGATGTTGTGGAGGGGAGAGGTGGGAGGAAAGAAAAAGAAGGATCATAGCAGGTTGCATCTTAGTTTTTCTTACAACGCGTATGGTGGGGTTAGGGTTACCCACTTTACGCGAGATTTGTCAGGCAAACTTCATGGGCATTTGAAATCACGTGGAGACGCGACACTGTCTCCTCATGCATAACATTTTCCAAACAAAATAGACGACTCAATTACCTGTATATGCAGGGGAGGTATGAGCTATCCACATTTTCCAGCACGGTAGGTTTGCACCCCTTCGCTCCCCCAATCCACCGATACCAGCTGCGACCTGATACCGATTGGAATCCAACGCATATTAGCACAGAGCTTTAGACTACAGGTGTTAGGACCTTTGCTTCGTCCCATCATGATACGTTTTTTATTCTACGGCAGACATCACCTCGGAAACTATCGAAGGTCTTCACGAGAATACCGGTATCATACACCGGGTTTAATTATAAATGCCCAAGATCCGTAGAGGGTTTGGTCAGTTTTGATAGTTATCACAAGACAGGTGACAATCTTTTGCAGACATTGAACAATTGTTTTAGCTAGGATAGTGACTCAATCTGTCCTTCCGGGAACTAGGATGCCAATTTTTAGCCACGCCTCACCTAAATCTCGGTGGATTCCCGTTTCTTAAAGGATATACTCGAGCACTCAACCGGACATAAAACATAATATTATATGATACCAAAGCCCAAGTTATTATTATATCTGAGGGAGGGTAGAATTACGCTAAGGGTCCCCCTTACCAAGCTCCTCTACGAGTCCTTCCAGCTCCTCAACTTCACCTAACCCCTTTCTCGCAACATTTTCCCCGAAATCGCCGCCAATGACCTCGCCCTTGGCGTTCAACCGTAATCCTCTAGAGGATTCCATATGTCTCCTGGTCATCTTCTCGATGTATTTCTTCCTCTCCTCTTCAGGCGTGCCCTTCTCCTCCTTCCCTTCAATGTCCTTATCAACATCCATCCTATCGCCCGAGGCATCTTCCTCTTCCTTCTGCCGCTGTCGTTGTAGCTCGGCATATTTCGGTTTCAATTGCGCTATGAGAGAGCGTATGAGCCCAATTTGAGAGACAGCGAATGAGGCGGTATCCTTAAGCTCTTTCGTAGACATCGGAGACGAGTTAATGAACGAGAACGGGTTTTTATTATCCGAGGAGCCGGCAAGGGCGCGCAGCTGCGTGAGGGTTCGTTCGTTGGAGCTTACTTCTGACTGGAGGGTT
This sequence comes from Tuber umbilicatum, assembly GCA_003313605.1. Taxonomy (NCBI): domain Eukaryota; kingdom Fungi; phylum Ascomycota; class Pezizomycetes; order Pezizales; family Tuberaceae; genus Tuber; species Tuber umbilicatum. The sequence goes on along the minus strand of QLOI01003320.1, from coordinate 6,446 downwards.
TGGTTCAGGGCATGCGAGGCCAGAAGTGTTTGACGGAGGGTGCGAAGTCGAGATTGGGCTTCGTGGGCTGGTGGAAGTGCGGGTGCATTTGCAGTTGGTTCGGGTGAATTAGGATCCGTGGGTGCTGGAGGAGTTATAAATGTAAAGTCAAGATTCTAAAATTGTTAGTACTTTTCTGGGTGCATACGGTCCGGAAGTGAGAAAAATTTGGCGAGCCAACCTTATGGTGTGCGAGTCTCACCCATCCTACGAGGTCCTGGGGAACAACCAGGATGTTTCTGAGCACATACAACTCAAATGCATCGAACCTCTTATCCACGCCATTCTCAAGTAGGGTTTCCAATTGATGTATTCCTTTATTTATTTCCTCTTCTTCCTTCTCGGAATAGATTACGTTTCCATCACCGTCTGTGTCTGGGATTGTGCCAGGTGGCGGGGCAAACCCCAGCAACCCAGGGGGCGATGAAAGGAGAAAGGTTTCGACGGCGGATACGGATTGGTAAAGCAAGGCATTCACAGTATTTATTATGTCATCTATGAGAGACTTATCAATCTTAGCACAGACTTCAATAGGATGTCGGGATAAACTCACAAGGGGTGTCCAGCGAAGGTGTTCCGTTAGGAGAGAAGTAGAAGCTGGATTCATGGCGGTATTGTGGATTCGTTATTAGAAGGCGGGAGGTTTACCGGTACGGCACACTTCACAGCAGCATCCGCCAGGACCTAGCTTGCCTCGATCAGAGATGCACTGTAATGGTTGTATGGTAGTTGAGTTTGTTGTGAGAGAGGTTGTGGACTCGCGGGGGTTGTCGAGGTTGGTTGCGAGAGACAAGGGCGGTGGCTTTGGGGTGGTCGAGATCCGATCCGGGAGCGGGGAACGTCCTGTCTCAGGTGGTCATCAACAAAATGCACCCACCCGGTGGACCAAACCTTGAGTTAGTCTAAAATTCCCCGTAATAGCGGCTGTTCTTTAGACAAAAAAGTGATAATAATAAAAAATAATCCATGATACAAGATCAACTCTCCTTCGGCTCCCGATTCTCTTGGCGTGCGTCGTGCGAGGAACTGTCCCAGTGCTGGTATGCTACCGTATAGTACTAATTCGGACTCAAATGGTCCGGTTCAGTATTCCTGGGACGTGTAGGGTGGGATGGGGTTCCAAGAGACTGATTTCAAAAATGGGCCTCCCACACGACATCGTTACCATACCAGTGCCGCGCAGTTGCTGTATTACCGGTGATACGAGTATCATAGTCTGCACCTCACTCACTTCACGCACTTGTGTCATATCGCACACAATATCGGCACCTCGATAGTATTCACAATATATAATGAATTGGTACAGCAGTACCATGTACACACCATGGTAGGAGGAAACATGTTTCTGACCCGAGCAGGGAGGGGAGCAAGGAGATACCATACGGTAGCATGCGTGAGGTGAGGTCTCCAGGACGTATAGGAGGGCGAGGACAGCTCCTGTGATCGATCTAAGGAAGGAGCGAAGCCCGAGAGATGGATCTACATTATGCTCTTAGGGCTGCGGCGTCACGCATAAAGTCAATACCGGTATCATAATATCATGCCGGTATCGTACGTATGCTTTTGTCTTCACGCCTTATTTATAATGGCAGCCCTAAGCCCTGGATCCTTTTATGTCCGGTGTAGGTATTATACTGAAATAGTTATGGTGTGTTATGATACGATAGTCGTAGCCACAGCATAGTAGTTTTTGCAGGCTTGTAATTCTGAGCTTTCGATAGACTGGTGCACGAAGTGCAAGGTTTGGGAAGATACTGGTACTTGCTTGTCAATGCTTGAGCCTCGCATGATACCGGGACAGCACAGACACGCCATCAAAGCGTGTGGGCGCCGTAATCAGCTTAGTAAATTGTGGAGGAACTTTCCAAAGTGTCGCCGATATCACTCGAGTTTCTGTTCCGAACACCGTAGTAGTAGTACTCGTACAGTACAGTACACGAGTAGTTGGTGGTCTTACCATTGGACTACCGGTATCACATACTCGTAGTCTGCGGCAAGTTAGACTCCTGTGGTCATAAAGTAACATCGGAAGGGCACACCTGGACTGGGCGGGCCTCTGTGTAACAACATCCTGTCACACATCTTGACGCTGGCAATACGGTAGGCAGTACGAGTATTAGGCACTGCTGTTGGCGGGACAAGAAAAAAAAAAAAAAAAAGGAAAAAAAAAGGAAACAGGCATCTACCGACGGCTCTTTCTACTAGCTCACACAAAGGCGCAAGCAAGGCCCGTCAGTTTGGTCATCCCGCCATCCCCATTTCCACTATCGCTGACGGTGAGGAAAACTTCGCTGCCCGTCCCAAGGGAAAACAACACGAAACGAAGCCTGGTCTTTCCCTGAAAACTGGAATTGGCGCAACACTACATACGACCACTGATAGCCCCGACCCAGCAGCACCACCCACCCACCCACCACAAGCGAACATCCACCACCACTTCCACCGCCAACCATAATCCCATCGGCTGAGTGAGGTGCAAGGCTGGGACTGAGCCAATTATCGTTGCATCCACGACTCGTTTATTCGCAGTAGCCATACCTCGGGAGATATACAGTATCAAATTTGTGAGTGAACGCTTCCTGCGATAAGGGAGAAGGCGTCTATTGGGGTGAGAAGAGCGAGAGTCATAGGGCAGAGCGAGGGCGAGGGTGAGAGCACTCATCCTTACGGGGGTTAGCAGAGGGACCGGAGGGATTGAGGGGTGCATATCACACCGGGGACAGCTGGAAGAAGAGTGACAGTCAGGGTGAAGTAGAGAGCTATCAAAGGGTTACTTTTGCCTCTGTCGCACCGTTCCCATCCTTTTACCCCTGGGGAGATATTGAAAGGCCTGAGACCAGCATGGTAATATGGACTTTCCTCGCTGTAGCACCCTTCGATGAATTCTTCTCCCGCCCTCTTTTCTTTTCACTTCTGCCCCCCTCGCCCTCGGGCAGTTTGCTCTTGGGCTGAGCAGGCCTAATCCCGGTTCCTTGATTGATAGTTTCTTCTCGCATGATATTTACGGTTGTTTCAGTCTTATTTTTCCTTTTCCTTTTCCTTTCATTCGCACATCCTGTTTTCCCTTTCCATCGCATCTGGCTCATCTGCTCTGTGAGCCGTCCATCTCTGTCTCTGTCTCTGGTGCTGGTTACTGGTTGGGAAGGGTCACTATACGCAACGGAGCTACCTCACCACAGCATCCGCCTCGGGACAGGCACCACCACCGGCCCTCAGGACTACGAGTCAGGAACCAAACTTCCGTGTCCGAGCTGGAGTAGCCGCATCCAATTTTGCAGCCTCATTGGAATCTAAACCAAGGGTCCGGGTTACTGCGGACGCCAACACTGTGGTTTGGGTCGGTTGTTGACCTTCCCTCACTGCACTGCTACACCCCCACTGCGTCTGGCTGCATAACTCTCCCCTCTTCTCTGCGCGGTACAGAGGGAGGGAAAAAGGAAAAAAAAAAGAAAAAAAGAGGAAAAACTTTCAGCAATTGCCCCGCTTCAGACACAAACCCTTTCATCTGGACCAATCTCGAGGTCCGTCATATACCCTTCGGTGTCCTTTTCGTCGTCGCACTTGTCGCCAGTATCGTGCTCCGCCCTCAGGATTAAGGGTCAGACAGAGACATTGACATTTTCCTTATTGCCCTCCATTATTTCGTTGGATTTTTACCCTCGCATTGGGTTGCAGACTGTCCATATGCCATTCTCTTCAAGCTCTTCCTCCTCCTCCTCTGAACGATTTTCCTACCGTTCTCCGCCCACTCCACCCTATCACCCTATCCCAATTAATTCAAAAATGGATTGCTCGACCTCTTCGCAATCGACCAAAAAGAACTCTTACTCACTAGAACGATTTTTACAGGAACCTACCTCCCCTTCTCCACGCACCACACATAAGTCAGGTTACCGTCCTCATAGCTCGATGTCACGTTCACAGGCGTTACAGAGCCCAACTTCTAGCGTCGGCACATACCCTGGGTTGGGACAAGCAAGTGGCAGGAGGCCTAGGTTGCTCCTGATGGGACAGCGGAGGTTTGTCTGCTCTGTTTTCCTTTCCATTGATTGTATTGTCGATTTGTAGTCTTGAAATGGGTGGTGCGTGAATGCGGGTTGGCTTACATTTTCCGTATAGGAGCGGGAAATCATCGATCAGCTCGGTGGTGTTCCACAAGATGCCGCCTACGGAGACCTTGTTTCTTGAGTCTACAACTCGAATCCAAAAAGACCCAATCCAGTTAGTACTAATATCTACCATAGGGCGAGGCCTCATTGCTAAAATTTGGCTTTTGTATAGTTCTTTTATGGATTTCCAAGTTTGGGATTTCCCTGGCCAACTCAATTTCCTGGACCCAACCTTCGACTTCGATCACATTTTTGGCGAACTCGGCGCTTTGATCTGGGTTATTGATGCTCAAGATGAGTATCTGGAACCCCTTTCCAAATTGCACACGACAATCATAGCAATCCAGCGTTTCTATCCGGCCATAAACATTGAGGTCTTTGTTCACAAGGTCGATGGGCTGTCAGATGAATACAAACTTGATACTCAACGTGATATCATGCAGCGGACTCAGGACGAACTCTCTGATAATGGGCTTGATAATGTGCAGGTTTCTTATCACCTGACTTCGATCTACGATCACTCAATTTTCGAGGCATTCTCCAAGGTTATCCAAAAGCTGATTCCGCAGCTGGGAACTTTGGAGAATTTGTTGAATATCTTGTGCTCGAATTCTGGAATCGAAAAGGCATTTTTGTTTGATGTTTTGAGCAAGATATATATCGCAACGGACAGCAGCCCCGTCGATATGCAGAGCTACGAGATCTGTAGCGATTATATAGACGTGATTGTTGATGTGTCTGAGATTTATGGGTATACAGTCGGCCCATTGGTTGCACCGAACAAGCCGGCCGCTAACCTCTAATCGTTAGTTACGACCGTAAGCCTCAAGATCAAGTCTCTTCGCCAACCTTGGAGGCCCCGAGCGAAGCGCAGCAAGAGGAAGAAGAAGCAACGCTAGAAGCGAGCAGCATAATTAGGCTGCAAAATGGGATGGTTCTTTATCTTCGGGAAATCAATAAGTCATTGTCCTTGCTCCTGTATCTCCTTTACTCCTGGATGAATTTACATGATACCCCCCATCTGGACACCCCTACTAGTTGCTCACAACTACAGTTCGTTCACTAATACGGTCTTCTAATCGAATAGGTATCTCGCCCTGATCTGTCTGATGCGTAAGGACAGCATTGAGAAACAGGGATTGGTCGATTTCAACGTTCAGGTGTTCCAAAATGCATTACAGCGGGTATTCGAAGTAGGAAGGTAGTCTAATTCTTACATACTAGCTGCCTGATTCCTCTTTGTCTATCTGTTTCTTGCCTTGCCTAAAATTCTCATTCCTCTTTTCTGCATCTCTACTTCTCGTCACCACCATCGCTGTTGGTTTCGCTTTTCTTGTCCTCCCCCTTCACATCTCCTCTCCCTCTTTGTTATTTATTTCTTTGATGGTAACGATGCAGGCGCCAGGCGATAGATGGACGTTCTTTCGTTTTGAATTCTGTTTTGATATTCAGTTTCGATATTTCTAAAGCTGCCCCACTACCTTGTCCCATTTTGTCCGAATTACCTATTGCATGCACGATCTTACATGCGAGGTGTTTGTTTGTTGTCCGGGGGGTTTTCTGCCACAGTATTTGTTCCCGCTTCTCGCCAAGGTAATGGTAATGGTACTGAATTATGGGGAAGAAGAGTATTACACATATCGTCATCACCGTTGTCAACATAAACCACCTAACATTGTGCTTAAACTCTACGATAATATTATGCCCGACAAGTCACTTACCAATTGCAGTGTATGATTTTGTGCGAGGAGGGTGTAAATTAATCAATATATTGACTTAACCGAGAGCACGTGGCTAGTGCCGGTATGCAACGTAATCTATGCAAGAGCGTTTTCGATTCTTTTTTTAAAAATAAAAATAAAAATAGGGGCAAGATGATAGTATTATTATATTTTATATTATCTGCAGGTAAAACCGGGTATTAATGGGGTCTGGCGCGGTCGGCAGGCTTGTGGGTGTTGTCATGGGGTGTCACTCGGGTCATACCCACTGTCAAGACGGTTTCGAGTTCAACATGGGGGGTTATATGTCCTTTGTCACATCAATCCACTGACGTGCGCGATGATGGGTGAGATATTGACGACGGACTCAAAGTAAGGGCGAATAAGAAAAACCTAGAGATGGACTAAAGATGTGGGTGTAGAGAATAGGTATGTGTAAGAGTGGGAAGCAAACACTGTCGAGAGATAGGATCCGGTGTATCACGATCAGCGCCTCGTGATGTGATATACCTTTCTGAAAATATTTGTATCTATTGTACTAACTGCAGTGATAGCGAAGTAACAATGATGAACTCAA
>QLOI01003318.1:10061-21088 GCA_003313605.1 Tuber umbilicatum | reverse complement strand
CCAAACCCAGAGGCCGGCGCATAGGTAAAGGTCGGGGACAGACTTTTGATTTTGGCGAGTAGTCGCCACATACTCGAGTACAGTACAGTGTTCCGGAGGCCGGAATTGCCAAAAGCGCTGCCAAGAATCTTTCCTAAACGTACGGTACGTGAGCGACTTGATGACGCATTTATCGCTAACAAACGCATCCAGGTTTCTGCGGATAAGGCGTTCGCCGTCACCGATGGCCGACTCAGCACAAGCGCACGGGCGTGCCGGGGCAACGGCTAGCGCACAGAAGCGCAATTTAGTGAAAAAGAGGGAAAGGTGCACGATTGGACCTTTACCAGGCGCCCGAAGCACAGTACTGTACCGTATTATCCCTCGCTGGGCGTGGTGATCAGAACGAGACTTGCCGCTCCTAAAGAAGACACACCCTGGCGATTCCGGTGTGATCAGGCAAGCAGGAAATAATAAAACTCTTACTCCCTTCCAACGCTCTGCACGACGATGGCGGGTAGAGAAGCAGCCGGAGACCCGAGAATGGAAAAAAAAAAAATTCCAGAAGCGAGGATCACACCCGCGATGCTCCGGATAAGGACAGGCTCGGATGGGAAAAAAAAACTCGCTCCCGGTGACAAGGATCTCCCCTTTTGTTGGTTTACGGGGGTGCTCGAGGTGCGGGAAGCGAGTGAACGGAAAGCGACTCACCTCGATCTGTATCGTACGAACTATAACGAACCGATCGGAATCGGGTAATTGTTTCGGAAACCCGCAAGGGAGCACCGAGCGGACCGGCCCCGGGGACGACAACTCCCCTCCGCGCGCCATTCCCGAGCTTCAGTGAAACACATCGGTCTATTATCCATCTCCTCGCGCTTTCGCTCGCAGCCGACGACAACTTCCTGCGCAAATTCGGTCAAATTGACCGCACGCCCCCTCCGACCCCGCGTGCCGCCACTACTAACCGACGAGGTTTAGGTTCGACGTCACTACGAGCGCTCCCGCAGCTGGTGTGCTACCTCGCCCCCCACTAACCTTTACTTGCATCACGGACTATCACTCGTGACCGTGAATGTATCATACGCAATAGTGAAAGCGAGGAGGGTACCCCACAAGCCTCCTGAAAATGCCCCCCCCCCTTCCGCTTTCGGTCGGCATTCACAGAAACAGACTGCAGAACAAAAGAGGGGTCTCTGGAGATGTTTTGTCCGAAAGGTTACTTGTTAGGGGGACCGATTTAGGAGACCTGCACGATAATACGGAAAAGCGCTCGAGTACCCCACCTCGCAGCGAACGGCAGTGCATACGGGTCGGGTAGCGTTAAAGTACAGGTGGGGGAGTCGATAGATGATAAACTACATAATCCGCGTGATCGGACGGTAGAGGCGAGAAAGGGAAGGGAGAGGGCGAAAGAATAAAGGGTAGCCCTCCTCTTCCGATGTTTTGGTTTTTTTTCCTTCTTTCACATTTCTACCCCCATTTTCATAATACTGTTATCCCCGAGAGTCAAATATGATAGAGAGCCGAGTTTGCTTAGCCACTGAACTTTATCACGTTTTGAGACGACATTTCTAGCAAGAAGGGGTTCTACCCCTCCAAAGGAAACTCCATTGTCTTACTACAGCAGAACAAACTCTTTATAAGGGAAGCTCAGATCAAATGCTCCGCAATAACCAGAACATGCCATCACATCCAACTTCATCCATCACCACTTCCACCCATCCGCCCATCCATCAATCCATCTATGAAATAAATAGGCTACCGTCATATACGGCACCCACGAAATTGTCATGACAAAGGCTAACAAAAGCGAAAACATCGAGCAAGGACAGAAGACATAAGAAAAACCCCATTAAGTAACTATAAGTAAGAAAGCACCAAACTCCCGTCCAGCTCCCCCTTCCCTAATTACTCGGCTGATCTAGAATACACGCCTTTCCCTCCCCTTTTGACCCACAAAGCATCGTCCCAATCGATCAAGCAACCAACCAACACCTTGGTCAGTCGATGCCTGCGTTTAAAAGCTATTATGATTACTAACAAGACCGGTGAAATGGAAAAAGCCAAGTTATATAGACCGCGACTCTATATCCCGCCTTTGGAATCGCAATTGTAAAGACTGATATGGTTATCTCCAGCACCGGAGCAGGCTACCATCATCCGGTGAGGGTGGAAAGCAAGTCCGGTAACAGGATTGCTGCGATTCTGGTGTAGAAAGCTGCTGTAGGGCTTTATTGCCGAGAGCGGGAGGTCCTTGGGAGTAGAAGTGTTCCAGAGTTTCACATCGTGCCATGTTGATCCACTACCGATGAACCATTAGCATTCACAGAAACGGAAAAATGATGGAAAGGGACGGGGATTTGTGGGTCTATTATACGTGGCGATGATAGGAGCATGCTCATGAACACTCAAGCTTCTCATGCCCTTTGTATGCGCAAGGAACCCCCTAACTGGATTATTCATGCGGATGTCCCAGAGCTTGACTTCGCCTGTCGCGCTTCCAGATACCAACTCACGCATGCCACCTCGCTGCATGTGTGCTTTTACAATCCAGGCTTTGTGTTCTTTCCAAACCTTCACCATCGAGTCTCTAGGCGCCAGGCGGCGATCATATATCCTGACTGCCCCATCGCCGAAGCCAGCTACAAAGATGTTACCAGCAACCTGTTCAGACGTCAAGCTAGTGATGCAGGACCCGGAGCGTGCGGGAATGTCCTACGCTAGTGATCAGTATATTCCAGATAAAACAAAGGGGAATACTCACACTCATGCACATCTCCCTCGGTGCGTCCCAAACTCTGATAACCCTCACATCTCCTCCGACGAGCATTGTCCCCCTCCCTTGCTGCCATTCGGCAACCAATCCGGAGCTTCTCCTAGAAGGCAACAGATCGGTAAGCGCTCTCCAGCTAGAGACCAGCTCGACTTCACCGTCATTCTCATAATTCCGGTAAATACGAACGACACCTTCACCACTACCAGTCATCAGTAGAGCAACGTCGTCCTCATTAAGAAATTTAATCTCGGTGATCTTTGTGCCCGTTGGATTGCCGTTCGAAAAATGGTTAGTTTTCACACCCTTTCCCCAGTCCCATACTGACACACCATCCTTTTCGTCCACAGCTATGAGGTGGCTCTCGAATTGGTGAAATAGCAACCTCATTGGAAGACTCCCATTGTTGAAAACACCCTTGTTATGATCCCATCTTGAAGAGCTCGCCCGCTCCTTTTGAGCCTGTGTGTCAATGATAATCCTGTCATTTCGAGTTCTACGCCACAAACGTTGGTTATAATCAACACTGCCTGGCTCGTCGGCCTCATTCGGTTTCATTTGAGGCTCGCGGAAATACTGCTCAAGGTTAGCCGGGCACAGGACGTACCGCCACGGATAACAGACCTCAATGGACCATTCCATAAATTGGCTTTTGAGTGGGATACTAGGATTCTTGTCAACCCCTTTGGCATGAAAGTTACGAGTGATTGGTTCTTTAGCAGTGCGATAGCTTGTAGATGAGCTCTGTGGGTCATTTGCGTCTGGGGGCCTATTCCATTCAGGACTTCTCTCGGCACTACCATTAGCTAACCAGCTCCCCTTCAATGTCTTTGGAGTTGCGGGTGCAGAATTAGTAGGGGTAGTCTCTCCACTGGCATATCCCAAAGCCATCTGCTTCAAGCTGGCAGCAATACTCGCCGACCTTCGCAAAGAAGTAGTAAAGTACCCTTCGGCCTTGGCCGGCCCGGGTGACACGGGACGCTTGCTCTCGGGCATCGAATTGGTGGGCAAAGTGAGGCTGAAGTTGCGCAGGTTGGCACGGGAGATCTCCTCAATGATATCCTGTGCGTGCTGGCCAAGTGGGCTCTGCAAAAGCGCGAGATGAACGTAATCAACAACAATCTGGGCAGCCTGGCCAACCTCTGGGAATGGGTCGACGGAGAACATGAGCAACGCTTGCCATATCGCTGAGAAAATAGTATTAGCCGAAATGGCGCCAAGAGCATCCTTCTTTTTAGCCGAACCATTCGCTCCCTCGGCTCCCAACGCTCCGGGTCCAGAGGACACCCTATAGTGATGTCTCTCAGTTGGCTGGGTACTCGGCCTCAATCCTTCAGTAGTCTGCGTCCGCGCAGCGCCAGTGAGATTGTCCCTCTCTTGGACCATCTGCTCGAATGCCGCAACCAAGAACTTCCCTTCATTCCTCTTGACAAACATACTAAGGAATATCACCAACTCCTTCCTGACCATATTACTTCCATCAGCAGTCATTATCAAGAGCGATCCCGCAACATCCCGCTCAATCTTTGCAACCTCCTCGCTCATCTCCGGGATCCCAAAGAAACTCGTGAGTGCGTACAATACCGCCGCCCTGACCTCCGGAACGTTATCCGTAGCGAGTTCACAGAGCCTCAGGTGTGCACCCTCCCTAATGCCCTGCCACTTAGCCTCGGCAAAGTCGTGCCAAAGTTGTGACAAGCAGAGACATGCCCACTGCCTCAGCAACGGATTCTCGTCTCCAAGGTGGGCAAGGCAAGCACCCATAACATTCGGAGGCATGCAGACCACCTGGCCTTGGTGAAATCCTCTGCAGAACATGGCGAGGATAAAAGCACACATAGCACGATGTTCGCTTGCGTTTCCAACAGGGATTCCAGAGGCCGGACTGAGGATCTGGATGAAATAACTATAGCCATTATCCTTCAACAAATCCGCCTGGCATGAAGCATCGACAGCCAATATCCTCGCCCAAATGAACACCATCACAGGCTTTAATTCCTGCGCCGCCGACTGCAAAAGCTTGAGCACGTACGGGAAAATGCCAATGCTCAACGCCAGATTCACAGCCCAGGGACCCAAATCGAGGAATTTACTGAGTAAAATGAGCGCTCTGAGTCGGTGCACCTGACTCAACAAAACTTGAAGCACAATCGGAAGCTGATCCGGAGGCTTTCTGTCGATCGCGCCCTGAGAAAGATAAACCTCGAAGGCTGTGAGCTGCTCAGTGAAGAATCCGGAATGCTGATATTCATATGCGGGGCCACCATCAGCTGCTCTATTCAGTGCCGGTAGCTGCGCCAGCACCATCTCCACCGCCAAATCCCACGACTGCCATAACGGATGGTGGTGCGTCTCCGGTAGAGGAGGTGAAGAGATCGGATGGCATTGGTGAACCCTCATAATCCTCTGACTCAGGAGGAAATTTCTAAATAGCGCTGCCACCATTAAGTCTTGCCTAAAGAGCTTCTTAAACAAAGGCCGAGGAAGGGTGTTCCAGGCAATGGTATCGGTGATAGCAGTAAAAATCCAATTGAGTTCGCCAAGTGGCGTTCTGCGCTCCTGGAGACGGCCGGGGATCTTCATCGCCTGTTCGACCGTCAAATTAGAAGGCAATGGGTTCTGAAGCACGAAAAAGCGGATCGCTATCTCGATCGGGGTCGTCAAGCAGCAAGTGAACAGATCCGCCGGCAAATCCGGATTCATGGGCAGAGTCTCCTTACTTCCACAAGCGGCCAACTGTATACAATCGCTATATGACGCGGTAACTAGAGCATTCGGGTCCTTGGCCCGTAGCTCCATATTCTCCTGCTCATGCTTCTCAATAAATCGGTTGAAGTTGGCGACTATATTTCCAGCATCACTGCAATCATAGACAAACAGACTCGGCGCGCCGAGCCAACTCTGCAGATCGTACAGCGAAATGGGGATGTATTGAGTGAAATTCTTATTAAACACCCAGATTTCCCCGCTGGACGTTGGCTTCGGTACGCCATGGCCATTGTAGTGGAAAAGTATTCGTTCGTCCTTAGCATTACGACGTAACGAGCAGCAAAACTTCTTGGTATCCTCGACAGAGGGGTCAAGGTATTGTTTATATCTCGTTCGAATGCTAAGCGTCTCGTATTGCTGCTGTAAATTCTTCCCAATCTGCTCCAAAGCCTTCGCGGCGGGATGAGCAGTGGTATCTACCCAACATTCCAATTTCGCACACGGATTTGTCTTGACCACATCTGCTCCAACGTTAGCAGAGGCCACGCGCCGCAAAAAAAAAACCAGGAAAACATACCCGGGGGATCCACCCCGATATTCAGGCAGAGGACCAGCGCGGCGGAAACTGTCTTTAGTCGGTCCCTCATTCTCCACTCTTGCAATGGAAAAGTTTGTGTCTCTTCCTTCGGATTTCCGCCTGTCTCGTGACGTTTGTCGGTATAGTACATGTAAAAAACCTAGCTCCCAACAGGTCAGAGAGGAAAAAAAGAGGAAAAGAAAAAGAAAAAAAATACACCACCGCCTCAAATATCACCAGAAGCACGAGGTGAGGGGGGAGAGAAAGAAGCCAAAAGGGAATCAAACCTGTTCTAACACAGCAAGATAGGCCTCAGAATTGTATTCCTCGGCAAAACCATGTCTCATACCCTCTTCGTGATCATGAACCTCCTCGTCAGGACTCTCCGCGCCAGAATTGTCGGCAGAACCAGCGGGAGTGAGGAGGCCAGAAATCTTATCGGTCGTGGAAATATTGGGAGGAAGCTTCCTGCGAGAATTTGTCCTTCCAGTCAACCGGGGCGAATTCGGGTTCGGGGAAGTGGCAATAGCAGCACCAGCAGCCGCAACTGCAACATTCAAGGTCTGTCGCAGCAACTCGGCGGAGGAAGATTCGCCGACCAGATTGGCCGAGGAGGAGGTCGAGGAGGAAGAATTCTGGCGGGAGATGGCGGTAGTGGGAGTGGATGGGCCATTCGCCGGATACAACTGATGGTGGGATGAAGAATCTTGGGTCCGTTGTGCGTGATGGTATGAGTGTGGGTGGGCGGCATTGCCATTGACACGGAGGCTAGTGGTATTATGTGATGTGGTTAAAGGGTTGGTCGAGTTTGCAGTAGTATTATTGTTGTTGATATTATCTTCCCTTGCAATGAGTATCTTTGTGCTGGTACCATTCGTGTGGCTGGGGATCGCGCCGTCGACCATCATGTATCCGTTCGGGGACGCGGAGGTCGTTCTCGACGATGACGATGGTATTGGGCCGACAGTGTTCACGTTAGTGGGTTGCGAGAGTTTAGGAAGCAGAGCGCGTTGCTGCACGTGATGACCACTAGCGGGACCAGTAGCGGTAGGTGCAGCGGAGGCGGAAGGGGGTTGCGGTTGTGGTTGTCCTTGGGCTGGAAGCGGTGGTTGAGAGCGGTGCCGAGAGGGGTCCGGGGTGAAGTGAACGGCCGTCATTCTTTTCTATTGAAATTTTTTATTCTTCTCCTTTTTCCTTTCTTTTCGGGGATAAGATACAATAGAAGGGAGGAGCCCGGTTAGGTTGAGGCGAAGAATGAGCAGAGCTCCACTATCTCCCCAAACATTAGGAGAGGTGAGAATTTTGGGCGCAGAAGAGGGGGAGAAGTTGGGGATAAAAAAACAAATGAATTGTTTGATCTATCGTCAATCTCGACCCGATGGATGATGGGCTGGACAGCGGCGGCAGCCTGGAGTTGCTGATTATGATGAGGCTGAAGTGAACACTGGGAAAGAGTATATTCAAGCCCAGACTGGATAAGGGTACATATGCGGTACGGGGGGGGTACAGGTACTCGGGCATCTCACACAAACTCCGTATATCACAGAAGTACAGCACGATACCGGCACTCTGTCCAAGAGCTCGTATGTACCTCCCAATAAAGTTATCGTGTCACAGGATACCGGTAACCTATCTACGACCGTCCACCCTGCGGTCATCTTAGGCAGCCTACCTGTACATATCATACATAAGTCCCGCCGATGGCTCCGAGGCTGAGGGCACCAATCCTCTCCACGTGAACCGATTCCTTCTATATATACATGGTAAAGTTAGAATACCTCAAGGTGCCGGGCTATTGATCCCTCCATTCACCCGTACAGTGTATCATGCCTGAGGCAACCACTATCCTCCTCTTCCTCCTCCTCTGACTCGTATCCCCCCCTCGCGCTCCCTCTCCCTCTCCCTCTCCCTTTCTCCCTCTCTCCCTTTCTCCGGTAATGATGTTGACCTTGATGTGTTGGCAGCGACGATAACCGATCATTTGACCCACCCATCCATCTTCTCCTCCCACGAGCCTCAAACCACACTCGGCCAATGATCAGGATACGATACCGGTACTTGCGCGGTGCGGTATGATACGGATTCAAAATCTCGCCTCTGCGCCCGCCCGTCATATGCTTCTTTCTTTCCCCCCCCCCCCTCTCTCCTGTAAAAACTTGCCCATTTCCGTACCCCCTAGCCGGTGGGTTAATAACGGCGAACGATAGCAGTGATGATGATGATGGTGATGATGATGATGAATTGGTAATAATGATATTGTCGAACTGATATGGCGTTCGATATGTATCACAATAAGTCAAGTGCCGAGCGCATTGATCAAGCGATATCATAGGCCGTTTCAGGTATTTGTGGGAGGTGCGAGTGGAGTGGTCAATGGCTCACTCACGGCGCATACTTGGGCAGGCAGGTCTGATATGGGGGTGGAGGTGGAGAGCTTCTGTGTGCTACCGCACCGGTAGACTATGGTACGGTAGGGTACTCAAGAGCTACGAGTACTGTACTTGTACGATGCCTTCACTAGTTTAGCCCACATCGCCACCTGCTGAAAGTGTCGATACATAATCCTCACCTTACCCCCTCGCATTTGCTCACATCGCACGGTACCGTACCGCGAGTGGGAAGGGCGCTTAAGACGGATGGTGTCGCCGTCTGACCGACCAATGCATATAAAAAGAGCCCGCCCCGCGTAATTCCTACTGTAGAGCGACACATTTATTTGTGATCGTCTATCTACGGTATTACAGCCCGGTATTGTACTCGTATGCTGTACCTCTCGGAAAGCCGCATGTGGGAAGCTAGCCTCGTGATGTGACTGCGAGGACCTTACCAGAGCACTCGTACCGTACCGTAGAGTACATATACCTACGTAGAGCACATATATGATACCTATCGGGATCGCGCAGTGCCATAACTTGTATGGCACAGTGCTTGTACAGCACATGCAGCACTTTTTGCCTCGATGTATGAGCTGACGCTGAATCTTCAGCCCCAATCACTTCTTCAGATTCGCCACAGTGGCACAGTCCCTCTTCTAGCTATTCGTAGCACCGCTGCTACTCGAGCACCGGTACTCGAGTAGAGTTGCTGTTGCTGGGGTACATTAGCGTGGACCCGAGCCGCCGAATCCCAATTGGCCTCCGTGCTGAGAAATAACCATGGGACGAGAAAATTACTCGTACCAGTACCGTACATACCAGTATCACTGAGCATGGGGATAGTCAAGTCTATACGAGCTATTATCATAAAGGGACACCTGCGCGAATACCGGCACTGCGACACCGGTACGACAGCTTAAGAGGCGGCGGCGGCGGCTCTTTCGTTTCAACGTTGCGCCGTAAATTGGATCGTCTTCTGGGTATCGTGGGCGAGGTACCGTACCGCACTGAGCACCCGTACCAGCACTGTACTGTGCAAGTACAGCTCCCCGGCTACATACATTCCAGTGCCTGTACGGCACTTCATCAGCGCGCTCACTCGCTCACCCACCCCCCTTCCCCACGGTGCTACCGTAGAAGATGGCTGCCTGGCGGGTGCGAGAGGGTGAGCGATGCAAGGTAAACAGGACAGGACAAAGCATGACAAGCGGAAAATCCCTCCCCAGATCGGGTTTGAAACACACGCACAATTGTTGAAGAGCCCGGCAGAGTTCACTGGGCCAACCTAATAATGATAATAATATCACAAGTATTGGTGGTGCCTGTACAGTACTGTACTTGTAACAATGGAAAAAGGAGAGAATTTAATGTAATTGTAACACTAGACCATCATCTCTCGGCTCCTCAGAGTTAGCTGGGGGGGAGAGGTTTGTAGAATCATGGTCGGAGCGGCCGCGGCCTGCATTCCGCAAACTTGCTACGGTATCTTGAAGTGGATTCACCATCCCGGTGCAGTACCGGTACGAGTACTCGTACAGTACCGGTACTGCACTTCACTACAATCCAACCCTCTGCGCCCGGAAAACCTCAAACCAAAGCAAACCGACATCCCTCCCCATCCCATCTCTCTCTTACACACCGATACCGGCGGGGTATAGCTACACCGCACAACCCACCGTATCGCTGAGGGTGAGTGGCCCACTGCACTCGAGTGTCATACCGGTACTGTACCAGTACTGTACTGTACGGTACACGCACTTGTAGTACTGTGCTTCCCTCAAGCACCATTCGAAGGGGGGGAAGTAAAAAAAAAAAAAAGGAGGCGAGCAACCAAACCAGAGAGTTTCCAAAACAGCTCCAACCCAGCCCAGCGCGACCCGATCCAGCCAACCAACCAACCGACCATCCCCTTCCCCTTCGCAACCATGGTACTGTAACTCTCTTCACCCCGAGGTGGTCGTCTCTATGAAATATTATGATACTATTGTACCATAATTCTTTCTTCCCATCCCATCCCCAGTATCATAACCGCATACCGGTGCTCCGTGGGTGGCTCTACATATCTCTCTCCCACTCCTCTCCTCCCTCCCTTCCTCCCCTTCTTCTCGTTTTTGGGTACCCTAACGTATGATACCGGGGTTGTTCCTGTCCTTCTGTACCACCGGCAGGACGAGGCTCCCTCTCTCCCTTCCCTTCCAACCCCCCCTTTCACTTCACTTCACCTCACTTCCCCCCCCCTTCGAGAGGTACCGTGCGGTAATCCAAGCCTACAGTGACAAAATTGTAGAAGGGGCAAGTATTGCATTGCATTTGCATTTGCATTTTTTCTATTTACCTTATTTCGCCCCTAGCTTGCATACCTGCGCCAGAGAGCATCTTCTTCTGTTCATCGCTCGTCACTGTTCGTGTGCCCTGATCTTCCTTTCTTTTTTTAATATTTTTTTTTTTTTAAACTTCTTCAATCTACGGTGTTCATACATACCGCTCTCCCTGCCACTATTGGTACCAAGCAAAAGGCAAGTCCATCAACTGGTTTGCCGTACGGTACTGTACCCAGGGGTTCAACCTTCTTGCCCTTGCGTTTCAAAACTCTTTTTTTTTTTTTTTTTTT
>QLOI01003318.1:0-10042 GCA_003313605.1 Tuber umbilicatum | reverse complement strand
TTTTTTTTTTTTCTCTTTCCTTTCCTCTCCTCTTCCTCTTCCTCTTCCTCTTCCTTTCATTCTTGCTTTTCACGATACAGACGAACTACGGTTACGCTTAATTTCTTCCTCCCCTTCCTCTTGCCCTTCCGCTTAAGCTACCCACCCACCCTGGTTAGAGCGGGTCACCCAAACCCTCACCACTACACACATCGCAACCAGGGCAACGCCTCAGGACCCGTCTTATTGATTGATTTGATTCATTGATTCATCACGTTTGGAACCATTCGTTTCATCCGCTCGCTCGCATACCCACACCCTCCCGTGGCACTCTTCACGTCAGTTACGAAGAAGAGAAGGAGAGAGGAAGCTTGTGCTTTCTCGTTCGTTCGTTTGTTTCTACTTCAAAGGGTTCGGGTTCGTTTCCCGTTGCAACTGCGCTTCCCCAACCGTGCGTTCTCAAACTAATTAACCTCCGATACGAGCAGACCAAGGAGCGTGTCGTCCCAAGTGACCGACCCATCCATCCCCTTAACTTTTTTTAACTATACTATATCCTGCCTTCTTCTCCTTCCCATACGTTCCCCCTGCGATACTATAACAGCCAGCCAGCCAGCAACGGAGCCTTGGTGAGCGGAGGTAGGTGGCAGGAGTTGTACCAGCGACAGCTGCAACTACAATAACAACAAAGCTTTAGCGAAACATTTTAGATTATGGCTTTTTTCTTCGGAAAGAAAAAGGGTGCACACGGCCATCGAGAAGGAACTCCTAACGGTCCAATACCTCCTGCTGCGGCCGGTGCTCCCGGCAACGGTGCTCCCGGCGGTCCTGGCGGCCCAACGCCTTCCAGCTCCGTCAATAACTCTCTCAACAGTCTTGCCGGGAGTATCGGCGCGACATCGAGTCCAGATCAACGTCCGGTCGGGGCTCCGGCAGGTCTTCCGAGACTTCAACAACAAGCCTTACAACAACAGGGCCCTTCGGAAAATCAGATGCCAGGTCCTCAGCAGAACGTTCAGTCGTCTCAAGTACGGGTGGTCTCCCCTTTCCCCCCCAATACCCTCCGCAACATTCCAAAGATTGTGTATGAACTGATTTTTGGAAATGATAGCAATCGCCTTCGGGGGTAAACCCTGCAAATGTCGCTCTATATCCGTGGTCGCAACGGCGATTAACGCTCTCATCATCGCATCCATCACCGTTTCCACGCTACGGTCATGCGGCTAACGGTATCGCCGGGAAGGATGGTGATATCTATATTATGGGCGGTCTGATTCGCTCGCAGACTGTACGTGGAGATTTATGGATGATCGAAGGAGGTGGAACACAGCTAGCTGCGTACCCCGTAATGACCACAAGTGAAGGCCCAGGGCCCCGTGTCGGTCACGCAAGTTTATTAGTAGGAAATGCGTTTATCGGTTTGTTCCCTTTCGATCGTGGCAGTTGCCGGAGATTGTGCTTACCGACAGGTCTTGGGCTGTTTTAGTATTTGGGGGCGACACAAAATTGGACCCGCAGGATGTTCTTGACGAGACGCTCTATCTATTAAATACTTGTATGCGATGACCCCGGTTATTAATACTTACGCGGGAGGCTGATTAAATCATAGCAACTCGCCAATGGTCTCGTGCGAACCCTAATGGTCCAAGGCCTGCGGGAAGGTATGGCCATACCCTAAATATACTGGGCTCAAAGTTGTACATCTTTGGGGGTCAAGTCGACGGATTCTTTTTCAACGACCTGGTCGCCTTTGATTTGAACACATTGCAGAGCGCCGGATCGGGATGGGAAGTTCTGGTACCGGCGAGGGAAGCGGGAATTGATATGCCGGCGAGCCGAACAAACCACACGATTGTTACCTGGGCGGATAAACTCTACTTGTATGCGTCTACCTTTTGTCGATATTTCACTCCAACTGACCATGAACTAGATTTGGAGGAACAAATGGTCTAACGTGGTTTAATGATGTTTGGTCCTACGACCCGCGATCTAATGCATGGAGTCAACTCGACTGCATCGGCTACATCCCTTCACCCCGAGAAGGGCATGCAGCAGCGCTTGTGGGAGACGTGATGTATATTTTTGGCGGTCGAACATCGGAGGGCGAGGATCTAGGCGATTTGGCAGCATTTAGGATTTCTTCGCGGAGATGGTACACCTTTCAGAACATGGGGCCATCGCCATCCCGGCGCTCGGGGCATTCCATGACAACTTGTGGACAAAGGATTATTGTGCTCGGCGGAGAGCCTAGTATGCCTTCAAGAAACCAGGAGGAGCTCCAGTTCATCTATGTTCTCGATACAGTGAAGATCAGATATCCTACCGACCACCAAGGCAGTCCTACTGACAGGAATCATGCGCCCACCGATAAGAGGATTCAGGGGCTAAGGAATGGATCGGTAGATGGACCAGGACCCGGTCCGGGGGGCCCGGGAGGTCGGGGTGCGAAACAAGGCCCAAGGGAGAGTGTGACGACTTCTGGATCGCCGGGCTCAGTCGGATCAACGCCACTTGCAAGTAATAATACTTCTGGCAGCAGTGTAAACTCTCGGTTACCCCGGGCATCTATATCGCAGGCCCCCGCGGGACCCCCGCCTACCCAGCAGGCTCCACCGCCAAAGACAAACGGCGTTCCCCCAGGTCCACGAAGTAGGACCCCTACTGGATCGCCGGGTGTACCTATGAACAACAATAACAAGCCCAAGGACAACGTTTCTCCCATACAACCTCAGCCACGTGATGGCCCAGCCGGTGCCGTGAATGGAAGGAGAACTCCTACGGTGCAACAGCGAAAGGGATCTGCAGATGTTGTTTCAGGTACTGCGCCCGCTCCGCAAGAGAGGTCTAGATCTCGACAGCAGGGGCCGACGGGCCAGCCTCAAGGTCCACCAGGGCAGCAACAACAGAACGCTGATAATGATCGCGCCCTATCATCACCAGCCCCCAATCAATCTCCGAGCTCTCAGCCAAACATTCCTGCTAGTGGTAGCTCGGCGGTTACGAACCCTCATAACCCATCCGGCGCAGCATCTGCTCCCGTCGGGTTACCCCCCGTAACGGGGGGCGGTGACCTGCCTGCGAAGGCCCTGGACAAAAAGGACCCTGCCTCAAGTCAAGAAATGGAGCGACTCAAGCATCAGAACGATTGGTATTCCTCAGAGCTTGCACTCGCTAGAAGAGCGGGGTACACGCCTCAGACGAACGGAAATGCTATCCTAGACGAACGAGCAAACGAATCATTAGCAGAAGACGATAGACCTTTCATTGAGGCTATGCTAGTACTTAAGGGCGAGCTTTCCAGAGTCCAGAGTTCGGTGGACACTCAAGCCGCTCTGGCTGCTAAACGTATCCAGGATGTCGAACGCCAGCGGGATGTCGCTGTTCAGGAGGCAGTTTATGCGAAGGCAAAGTTGGCAGCCCTAGGTGGCAACAGCACTACGCCCACCGGCGATAAAGCTGCGATAGACATTGCTAACATGGATGCTGAAAAGATGGCTGATATGAGCCGGAAACTCGCATCATCGCTAGCAGCTCAGGCAGAACTAAGCGCCAAAGTCGAGGTTTTAACTGCCGAGATCACTGCGGAGAGGAAGGCTCGCCATCTCGCCGACGAGACTGCAGCTGTTGCGCAGAGCCGTGTCACCGAATTAGATGATTTCAGGAACCGCGCGGCATCGGAGATGGAGAGCCTTCGGGCAGAGCTACTTGATGCTGAACGAGCTTTTAGAGACGAAGCTGCTGCGCGCGCCGAGGCCACCGCGGAGGCTAAACTTTTAAGAATTGACCAAGACGAACTTTCAATGAAGCTTAAAGAAGCCCTGGAGGACAACAGTGGCTACCAAGGTTCAATGGGTGAATTAAGAAAAGCTATGGAGGCGAGCAGTGAGAGGAGCACCACACTGGCAAGACAACTTGAGGAGGAGCGAATGGTCAAGGAGGGTTTAGTGAGAAAGCTGGCTCAGGTCAAGAGCGAGTATGAGGAAAAGGTTGCGGATCTCACTAGCGCCAACATGCGACTGAGGGACACGGAGGAGCTTATGGACAAGTATGCCGAAGAAGCCAGAGCCGCAGGTGCAGCGATGGCTGCGGGACTTCAGAAGGTGTCCGAGAGGGAAATTATGGGCGGCACTGGTGCGGCTGATGAACGTGTTAGAGTTCTCCAAGAACAAGTCACCTCCGCTAATAGCCTACTTGCGAAGAGCAAAGCTCAAGCCGATGAGACTGGCGAGAATCTCGCACAAGCGATGCAAAGAGTTGCGGGTTTGGAGTTCCAACAGGGCCAAGCCAGCAAAGACGCAATTGCGCTTCGCAGACGGATGGCAGAGATTCTCGACGAAGTTCGGCGACTAAAACAGGAAAATGCGGAGAGCAGCGCTCGACTGCTTGACCGCCAGCTGGAAGTTGACTCCATCACAACCAAACACAACGCTCTCAAGGAAATACTGGCTGAGCGCTCGAGTATGGCCGGCTATGACAAGCGTCGTTCCCACAACCTTCAAAGCCCTAGTCCTTCCGGAACCGCGACCCCCGAGCAGATCAATCGCCTCCGTGAGCTCGAGACTCGTCTAGAGGAGAGTCTCCGTGCCCATCGTGAGACCAAGTCGACAGCGGAGATGCAAGCACAAGAGGTCGAGAAGCACTTCCGCGAGAAGCTTGAACAACTTGAAAATGATTACCAGTCTGCCGTACACTACGTCAAAGGCACTGAGAAACTCCTGAAGCGTATGAAGGACGAGCTTGCTAAAAACAAGGCTCAGAACGCCAGGCTCCACCTCGAGCTCGAAGAAGCCCAGAGGAAGAACAGCGAACGCTCAAGACAGGGATCTGTTTCCGAGATCGGGGCCGAGGGCTGGGAGAACGAACGAGCTTCGCTCAAAAAGGAGATCGATGACCTCCGAACAAAGGTCAGAGAATCTGCCACCGCCCTCGACAAGCAGATCCGAGAATCCAAGGAAACCCTCGACACCCTCCGAGAAGAGCGTGACCAGTTCAAGATCGGCCACAACCAACTCCAACTCCAGCTCATGGACATCTCCCAGCAACTGAGCGAAACGAGGCAAATGGTTGAGAGGCTCGAGATCGAAAACAACCAGCTGGAACGACGAGCCCAGGATGCGGAGGAGAGGGTCTCCTTTCTGCTCGATCGTGTGGAGGATTCAGTGGACGCCTACCGCCGCAGCACACGCTTGGAAGGCGCCAATGGATCCATTGAAACGGGGTCCGCTAGAAGTAGCTTTTATGGAGCCGGGCCCGATGCAAGAAACAGCGTTGCCTTGGATTCGCTCGCCACGGAATTAGATGCTCTCCGCACCCATTGGGAGAACACTAACAAGAATTACAGGCTCAGCAGCACCTTCGACTTCGAGAAAACACCCACTTCCACTGAAGGTGGGGAACTGTCGAGCAGTCTTGCCATGTGGCGACAAAAGTTGCAGCAAGAGGAGAGCGATGCGGCAAAGCGGAGCGACAGCAGAGGAGATGAGGCGAGGAGTCCTATCTCAAGGTCTCAGCAGCAGCCGAATCACTTGCAAGCTCAGCAGCAACCGGTAGTAGCGGGTGGTGTGATATAATGATGTTTTGTTCCCTTTTTGCGTTGTCTTTTGTCACGAGTATATATACTCCCTGGCTGGAATTAATGATTGCGTGGGGGGTTGACGGTTGTCGAATTGGGGTGAGAAAATTAAATTATTTGGGTTTTCATTTTTCTTTTCCCTTGCCTTTCCATTTCCGTGAGTCTTTTGTTTGTTCTTTGATTGGGATTGAATTCTTACATTTCTGTCTGTTTTTTTCCTCTTGTTGGTGTTGAGTGGAGAATCTATCGGTTTCTTCCTTCGGTTACCTTTTCATCTTCCCAATTATATACTTTCTTATTGACCTTATTTTACCTTCTTCCTTTCTTATCTTCTCTTCGCTTCTTTTATTATTTTATTATTTCGCTATCCTTTCTCCTCCTTCCTACCAGCCGTAATCTCCGCGAGATATCAGATATCCATCTTTCTGCCAAAAATTCCGAACCCGTTATCCTACTCCATTTCATCTCCTTTGTTTTCATGGGACCTCTCTTGAATCCAAACTGTAATATTCCGTTTCATGAAGTGATTTGCTTTGGGGACTGGGCGCGCGGTGTATATATGCATTTCGTGCTATATGCAATGATTGTGTTGAATTTGTTAGTGATTGTATTGTATTGTTTGGCTATTGCGTTTTTCCGAGCTTAGAAAAATGAAAATTAGCATTTTCTCTCCTCACTAGAGTTGTGCTAGATTGTTGATATTTCGAACTACGGTATATTTTCGTCCGCCACTGTCGTGATATCCCGAAACCTATCAAGTGGATCGGCTAGCCGCGGCCCAGTGCCAAGATTGGGCCTTTACGCATGATCGATAACCAACTACCGGTAGGTACTGTACAGTACCGTGGGTCCCTTCCACACTGGCAATTTCTTCAACCCCAAACCTTCAAAGAATCGGTCCCCCCCCACACCGTGCGAGATATTCAATGATTCTGGAGGACGAGTGATCAACAGTGATCACTCTCGTCCAGGGATCGACCGCAGGGTGTAGTCCAGCTAAGCATTCGTGCCCTAACCGCTCCACAGAATTTCTCAGGGCCCGGGATCATTCAGCGATCGTCGGAGGGCGGTTCTGGTGCGTCCCGACCTTGGCCTTCCTGTAACGGTTGCATAGGAGCCACACGACGGCGGACCATACTCTTTTTTTTATTTTTTTTTTTTTTTTTCCTCATATGTTTATTGATTGTGGACGGACCATACTCTTTGCACGTACTGTACTGTACCCCACGTCGGTTCAGGTACTGGTACTCGCAACTCGGCAGTGGGGGACGTCCGGATGAGCAGGACTGGGCATGCGGTAACCCCTCGGAAACGTTTAGCGACGCTGACACGAACTTTTGTCCATCGGGCGGGAAGGCGCAGAGTGAGTGGATGCTGATGGGATTGGGAGAGTGTACGGAAGCCGCTGGACTGGAGGCCGGCGTGATGTGCGGGCGGGAGCTAACAGCGAACTAGGAGGAGTCGGTTGGCTGAGATAGCTTAGTTGATAG
This sequence comes from Tuber umbilicatum, assembly GCA_003313605.1. Taxonomy (NCBI): domain Eukaryota; kingdom Fungi; phylum Ascomycota; class Pezizomycetes; order Pezizales; family Tuberaceae; genus Tuber; species Tuber umbilicatum. The sequence goes on along the minus strand of QLOI01003318.1, from coordinate 3,001 downwards.
GGTGGCTGGTTCCGTCGAGCCTACCTTGTGTACTGTACTGTACCGTACGGTGTCCGAGTATCTAGATCACCCACCGGCCGTCTAGATGGCATCGCTCTACATGTACGGACCTGAGTATTGTGATAAGCTGCGGTAGCGGGAAATTTCCACCTTGGTTATTTTATTTTTTTGCTTTTATGTCGCAAATTCTCTGCGCATTTGCGGTCCGATACTTTCGTACAATTACATTTTTTATTCCTCCTCCTCCCCTTCTATGAAGTAGTCCTGCCAGGGTTGGAGCAAGGACGCAGCTGCATTTTCAGCTCCGCAACACAGCTGAAGTGCACCTATGTTGGATATCCGCGGCTCTGGCTCAGCCAGTGGCCCCTGTAACCTAGAGCAGGGTAGTGTCTCATGAATTGATGCGTGGTGCAATATGGTGGCAGGAGTGGAACAGAAGATATCGGAGTTTATAAAGTCATTCATTGTAGAGTACGTCTTGTTTGTTAACCCACACAGTGATGTTACTTTGACTAGCCAGCTGGTAAGAGCCTGGGATGCTTTGGTGGAGAGCAATTGGGAGGCTGGACACTCAGACCCTTGGAGATGAGCTTAAGCGTAGTAAGTCGGTTCAGGTGGACATGGCTTGATGCATAATGCATTACTAACATAGAATGATACAAAGAAAACAGAAATTGGTATTATTGCATATAGTATTGCATATAGTATACAAGATGAAGGCTTATGTTGAAAAGTTATACCAGGCTCCGTCTCTGTTACAACCACATTCAAAGAAAAAACCACATCAAGTTTACTGCCAAGCCCTTTTGATATTACCCCGCTTGGGAAAACTTCTCTACCATGGATGCTTCGGCTCTACCCTTCATGATGAGGTCTTGCTGTAAAGGCAAAAAGCCTGCTAATGAATCAGACCCACCTCCTGGAGCATGACCCTCTGTTACTGAACAAGGACATCCCACCTATCACTAATTTTTACACACACAGGGACCCCCTCCCTTAAATAGCCATGCAGCTCTACAGTCACAACCCTGCCACCTGGCAATGGCCTGGATATTGGCTCCTCCTGTACTTCTGCAATTGGTTTTACATAACAAATGAGACTGAATACCAGGACCATGGAAGATCCAACACTGAGGGGCACATAATGCTCCGCATTATAAGACATCAACCTAGACTACAGAACTGCTATTAATGCCTTAAATCAGAACAGCAAGGCGCTCCATGAAAAAATCAACAAGCTGGATAAGTCCTGCCCTGGGCCTGGGATGTCTGCTCATTACCAAAGGAGAAGGCAGACTACTCAATACAACAGGGCTTGACCTAAGAGACAAAACCAACTACTCATTGGCTGGAACTTATATACTGACTGTCCAAATCAAAGGAAACACAACAACACTTAATACCATGAAGTTGGTTAAGGCTACAACAGTTAACAGCAGAATTGGAACATTCATCCGCCTGATCCCTGGCACAACCACTGTCTAAATGCACTTGCCGGTCACCCAATTGTTGGTACATGGCATTCCCACTACACTTCCAATGGTTGCAATAGCCTTGGACCTGACTACCTTCAATGCTGGCCTGGCCCTGGTGGATCAACCTAGATGGCTGGTTCCAGATGCTAGCAGGGAAGGCGTGCTTGCCTCTACTGTTGTCATAGCCATTACTGGGTATAGAGCTCCTAAGTTTGTCGGCAAGTGTCTGGCAGTCTTTTCCTCCACCTTTAGGACTGAACACGGACTGCGCTTTAATGCTTATATCTAATGTTTCAACTGTCATGCCTTTGGACACTATAGCAACCACTGCACCAATCCTGTCCTGTACTGGTGGTGCTTCCAACTACACCTTACTGGGGGACTGTAACGGGGGCTCCCTGTGGGAAGATGGATCCCAAGGATGCGGCCGTACCGATGCTTTCTTCGTACGCAAAGTGAAGAACAAATATGTAAGAGAGAAAAACCTTAACGGTGAAACTTAATATCGTTAAGCCGCAGCTTTACTCAATAAGTTCTCGAGAGGATAGTTGATTGTCTTAGGAGAAGAGGTCTCGCATATACTTAAGTAGAATTATATTGCCAGCTCCTCTCCATCACTCCTAAGCTCACCACCATCGCGAGCATGCCCATCTCCTCTGGGCCTCGGGCTAACATTCCACCGAATGTTCGCCGGCTCTGCTAGTTCATTATCCGACGTGAATTGTTCATGCAGTATCCTGATACATGCAATCAACTGCAGGAGAAAACTCTTCATATCGCTGTCCTGTTAGTGGCGAACTAACAGGTTACTGATAAGCTAGTCTAATATCGAACTCACTGTCCCATTCGTATTCGTCTATGCAAGTCTCGTAGACAACCATTACGTTTGACAAGTCTATCGTCTTCTACTGTCTTCGACACGATAGCTTGGTCTCCGGACTCCTGTGACGAGACACTTAGGCCATTGGCACATACAGGCGCTACCTGTAGCCACTGACGATAAACACCTCAATCAAGACAAGACCACCACGATCTAGAGCTCGCTAACAACCTCCAGATATCTTACAGTCTTTCGGAGACATACGGGAGTCCAAGGTCTACCACTTAACCGGAGGCCTCCAGGACTTCCGGTATACCTTACATACCTACCACCGTAGGCTTATAAGGATCAGTGGTGTATGCACTCGAGAATCACTTCTCGTGTAACCATTCGATCGCCCCATGCCCCCTCATATATCCTGCGAACAGCTTCCGATCGGAAGGACGGCGACAACATATAGGGTATTACGCCGCCCTCTTCAATAATAGGCTTTTGCTAGTAAATCAGCAACTTCCCTATAGTTGGCCCACGACGCGCTGTCTGTACATCGGGGCCAGAGGGGGGTGTTAGACTCAGATTTCTCAATGTTCGCCAAAGGCAAGATTTTCTCCGGTTCGTAGCCCAACAACGGATTACCCGATTAGGCCCAGATTCGAACCTCCTATATAATCTTGCGTAACAAACAATCCTATAACTTTTCCCGAAA
>QLOI01003316.1:0-12411 GCA_003313605.1 Tuber umbilicatum | reverse complement strand
GGTCCGGCTGGACCTCCCATTCGCCAGTCGCTAACCATCGAGTGAGCTTCCATGAGATGGCACTGTATGAACCATCCAACCAGCAAGGAGAAAAAATAATCCAAAACAGGGCGAGACAATATCCCATCCCGTTGCAGCCCGGGTAGCAAACGAAACAACGGAGCCTTATCAATTCCGTTCCGGGCCAATAGCGGGAAAGCGCATGATCCTGGGGACTGCCGGGGCGAACTGTGGTGGGGTGTGCTAGCTTCCGCCAGTTAGATGGGTTTCTGTGATGGAAGGTGTGTTGTGACCAATTATACGTCGTGGCCTTGGGAATACAGCAGGGGCAAGATATTCCGGAGGCGCGGTTGAGGAGCCGATAGACGGAGATACTCGAGTATCATAATCTGCGGGATTTTTGACCTTTTTTTTTTTTCTTTCCTTCGCGGTTAAGTTTTGTGGACAGTGTAGGTGATTCTGCATACGCAATGGAAATTTTTACGAGAGTTTTAGCGTTTGGATATAGGAGTAGAGAAATTGGATCTATTGTGCGTTCGCGAGGGAAATATACTAAGGTATTATGTACTTGCGAGTAACAACAAAGCCAAATATTAACGCCCGTGAAATGACAGAAAAAAAATAAAGAACTCCGCGAGAAAACCCCCAGAAAGCAAGCAAGTACTCTAAGGAGCGACATGTAGTGATGGAAACAATAGACAACTTTTTTTTTACCCACCACCTCATCTTCCCGAAACCCGACCAAATAAAAACAAAACTACTCAATGAACACCCTCCAAATATGCTGTAAAATAATGAGATTGAATAACAACGGGAAAAAAAGAACAAGAACTCAGGGCGGAAGTCGACCGTTTCCGGAGATTCGGGTTTAATGTTTGAATCACCAGCTCCTCCTGTTCTTTTTGTTTCCTAAGCGTTGCTTCATGGGAACCTTCTTCTTCTTCTTCTGGACCTTGACCTCCTTGACGGAGCCGCTCTCGAATCCCGAGTCATTGGTATTGCTCCTTTCTAGCTTGGGCGCGATCTCGACTACTGGCAATAGTTTCTGCTCGTCAACAATTTTCCCTTGCTTCTCTGGCTCTACAACAGCCGGGATAGGCTCAACAGGGGCTACACATGGCGAAATTTCCTTGACCTTTGAGGCGGGCGCCCCGGGAGCCTCGGGAATTTCGGTCACTTGTGGAGTCTCTGTCTTTTGTGGGGCCAAAGGGGCGGGAGTAACCAATGTATCGACATCATCCTTCACACTCTCGGCCCTGTCCAATCCGATGTCGAGCTCAACAATCTTATCCAGGCTCTCGATAATCCCTCCCCAATTACCGGTTCCACCAACGCTGGAGATCGGGCTCATTAGGGGGCTTCCGTCCCTCTCGGATTCGTCATCGTATGGGGACGACTCGTCGGAGCTGGTCAATGACTCTTCCATCGATACTGAGACAGGTTGTTGGATCCATGCTTGACGTAAATGGCGCTCGCGGGGATCAACGATCTCACGGACGCCCCGTTTCTCGCAGATCCCAAAAGCTGGGGGTCCGTAGATACGCGGAGCGGGCACGAATACCGGCTCCTCGGGCTTAACCTGGGGTGCTGGGGGGATATATTCCGGTGCCTGAGGGGTAAGTTCTTGGTCTGAGATCTCCCGCTCACTAAGATCCTCTCTCGGAATCACTTCATCGGATTCCTCCTCTTCCACAATCTCCTCCAATATTCGCCCTTCCTTGTGTATCTTCTCACCCAATTCATCCTCATCGGATTCTTCGATATCGGAAGAATTTGACCCGGAATAATCGGAGGGCGCCGACTCAGTAGTAGATTTTGACTCCATCATACCGCAACTACAAACACGTTTAGTTTCTTCAACCGGTTCCTTGGCTTTCTAAGCAGGGCTACTAACCTTTCCTCAACATCCTCAAGACAGAGCCCCTCTACGATCGGTGAAGCACACTCCCCCGCAGTATCTGGCTCTTGTTCATCAAGGACTTGAGGAATCTCCTCATGTGTCCCCCCGATCGGTGTCTCCGTCAGAATCTCCTCGTGGGCAGCCGAGATGAATTCGTGAGGCTTTACCGATGATTCTTCTTCGACTCTCGAAACGGGTTCAATGGCCAAGGACACAGCCACTTCGGGCTCAGGATCCTCGCTCTTTTCCCTCTCCTGTAATCGTCATTAGTACCCCCCACAAGTGATAATCTGCACATATGTGCCAAATATAAACTTGGCATGTATAGTTGAATGCTTACTTCCACAACCCCCCCAACAACGGTTTGGGCTAATTCGATTACGATCGGGATAGCTTCAGCCACGGTGACAGACCCAGCCTCGGGAGCAGACTCAATCACAGAAGGGGATTCAGCCATAGGAGCGGGTTCATTGCCTATAGTAGGCTCGGCAATAGGAGAGGCTGAGACAGAGTCCAAGTATCGCCTTTTGACACCCTCAATAAGTTCAGGCCTCGTCTATGAAGAATAAACTATTAACTATCTCTTCAAAGAGGAAACTCTAAAGAGAGAAATTCTACCTGCTTCAACCTCCATCCCATCTGGATCGAGATATAAATTGTCCCCATCAGTGATGTGAACAGATAGATAGGAGCCTGGTTCACGTGCGAATAATAAGTAATAGATCCAGAATGAGACGAAGCTTCTTGAACTTTGCGTACCAAAGGCAACAAAACACAACACATCACTGCCCAGTACAGGTAAACTAGAGGCGTGAGAAGCCTCGAGTTTGGAGTAGTCGGGGCAGTATAATATGGCAACGGGTGTAATAGAGTGCTCCAAAACATTTTTAGTATGTTCAACAGTATTATAAAAACAGTTTCTGAAAGTTTCTGAAATGTAAATGAACTAAGAACGGAAGAAGAAGAAGCAGAAGAATGAGAAGGAGAAGGAGAAGATTGCCGATAGCTATGAAATTCGATGGAGGCTGGTTCCATATGGTCCATTATGTACTGAAAGACTGGATTAGAACGTGCGCACGACTAAGCACAGAGTAGCGTAATTTTTTCTTCTTCCAGCTTTCTGCCTTGGCGTCAGACCTGGCGTGTATGTATGTATGTATATCGGAGCTAATTGTCCGCATGCCGCTACAGGATGTTTATATCGAAAATTCATCGAGCGATAAAAAGAAAATTGAAGATCCTTTCCTCGCCGTTGACAGGGGCTGCCAAGTCAAACAACTCAAATCGAACACGCCTGTTTGTTGGAAATTTTACGCAGTTACACAAGCCTGCAGAGGAGAATGAGCCATAGGGAGCGTCTGTGATGTGTTGGCTTGATTTTATTGATGGCTTTCCACCCCCCAGCGGCGTTGCTAAGTATATCGTGGGCCAGTAAGAGCTAGTTCGCTTATGCGTTTAACTACTCGAGTACATGGCCGAGCCTGGTTGGCGGGGCGGACAGCAAGTTTTCCATGGGAAAGCAGCTAATGGTCTACGGCCGACGGCCTTTTCCCCGGACAATTTTACCCCGTCTCTCACTGTCCGCTTCTATTCTCTCGAGCGAATATGGACTCCTCTAAGACCCTCAAAATTAGCTCTCTCTCTACTATTTTGTGGGAAAAAATATTGAAAATATGGATGAGAACGAGCGCTAGAACAATTCCTCTTCTAGAGGTAATTGTAAAAAATTGAAGGTTTTTGAAAAAATAAAAAAATGTGGACGTAAAAAAGACAGCACCAACTCATTGTGTTGATCGGGATCCTACACATGTGGCCCTATTGCAAAAGCCAGCGATGTCGTGCAGCCCCAGTCTCAATCAATATCCGATCCTACGGAAATTTCTCGCAAATTCATTCGATCAGGAAGCGCTTGAGTGTCGACTTGTCGACTTGTCGTTTTGGGTCATTCTTGGGTCGGCCGCACACTCGACCACGAACATTAATTCAGTGGATATTTGTCGCCAATGCATCCTGAGAAAATCCATCCCGTTTCACTCCACAACTTTTTCCCTTCGCTCTCACACAGAGTACCTACTTCTCGGCAAACCAAGCCGCACTCCTTCATCAGCGTCATCACATCGTCACTAAGAGCGAAATTAGGCAAGAATACAACAAATTCCATCTGGATTTGAACAATTCCACCTTTTCTCAAAATTCCCATACGGTATATCCCCAAAGGGTCTCATGGATTATAGCGGCCCGAGCCGGGAATCTGGTTTCGGGAGATTGGGTATTTTCTCCCCGCCTACAGCAACCCCACCGAGAAAAAAGAAAAGACGGCACAATTCCAGCTCCCTCCGAGAATGAGATGACCACAATTTTGCCCCTCCACAGTGGCCATTGTGATGGGGGCTATTGGGTCCGGCGATATCGGTGATCCGAGTGGGTTGAAAAGAAAAAAAAACTCCTCAAGTTGAGCGGATCATCGGATTGGATCTTTATATTTGTTGCAGTAGGTGCCCAGCGAGATTTGTTTCGTCGGGTTTGCGCCTATGCGTTATACTGTACACGACAATTAGAAATTTCTGTAGAACGATCTGATCAAGTGTTTTTCCGGCTTATCTTACTAAAGAAAGTAGTAGCACGGTACTCTTAGAAATTGAGCACATAGCGCGTGATATCACCGACCTGTTTATCATTACCCTACGGTAAGCCATGTAAGAAGCGGTAACGTTTTCATTTACCCCGCAGCCCACCAAGCCCAATAATAACATGGTCCTCCGCAATGCCCGCACCTCCACCTCAGAATACAGCAATGCCGAACCCCAAGCTTTCAATCGCAAATTCCAAGTTAAAGCCCATGAGCACATAAGGCCAAATTCCGTGCAATTTAGAGAGGGCAAAATATTAAAGCCGCATATTGCCCGCTCCCAAACCCGTCTTAGCGAGGTGGGAGGTTTTACCAGCCCGTAATGTCAACCATTTTCGAGAACGCAAGAGCCCATTAAGCAGACTCTAAAATTTTACTCTGCAGCCATGTCCCCATGTAGTAGTCGGCCGGTTGTCTTGCTCTCGTATCATCTTTGCCCTTAGGATGTCGAGATCGTGAGCCTTTACACCGATACCGAGACTTCAATGAGAACTTTTTTCCTTTTAGCACGATCCGAAGGGCAAGCGGAATATGTAGCTGGTTACCGTTGCAGTTAAGAACCTAGGATTAAGCGTTATCTGTTAATTCGACCCGTATGATAGGACGGACCAAAGACGGCGATGGGGTACTTTAGTGCGAGGAAAAAAATTCTCGCCGAGCCTGACGATCCTTGCGTTTGTGGGGAACACGTTGAAAATATTTATCATTCTCCGCAAGCACTAGAGCTTAGTCTACCCCCAACCTGCGTTGTGCCAATACGGTATTCGTACGGTAAAGGGTTCTAGAATAAGGCCAGTTGTTGGCATGACAGTCCTCAAAGGTGTAAGCAAAATTCGATTTCCTTCTCGCCGGACAAAATTTAGGCGGTGCTGGAGAAGTACTATGCACCAGCGCTGATAAGGCCATTGTGTAGTCGACTGGACGTTAGAGATCAAATACAGTACAAAAGGTCCAAGTCCAGGCACCCCTACGACCGCTGTGAGCTAGTTAACCAATATCACACACTCGGGCCTAGCCCAGTCCGATAACTCGGAACCCAGTATCCTCTTGTGGCTTGATAAGCTCGTGGTTTTCCAATGGAGGGTCGAAGACAAGATGGTTCCGCAGTACCACGACTTCCGCTGCAGTGCTCTGCCGGCAGAACAGCGGATCGTCGTATCTAAGCCACCTTATGGAAGCTATCCTAATAGAGATAAGTGATGGGAACAATACTCCTCCCCTGCACCCCGAATAGCGTGGACACACGCGAATTCAACCTCACCAAGATACAGCCTAGCCTCAATCGTCGATGAATAGTGCGGTGATATCTTCTACGGTAAACTAATGTATCTGACCGAAGACTGCTCCACGAACGGTATACCTATATTGAGCTATTTTCTCCGTTTGAAACCTTTTGTCTCCATGTCCCCTGGGGGGGCTAATATAAATTCCCCACGGTACTTTGAAGTCTTAGTGCATGATGAACAAGTACAGTACCGGTATCATACTTATAAGAGAGGCAACCGTGCTGATATATCAAAAATCCTGGGAGCATTTTTCATTTATATGTAAAGGGAATTCCTGTAATTCATTTTTCCTTTTATTTCTTATCAATTGAAGTTTTGGTTGTTGGGTTATTTCGGCTTTAAATCGACAACCTACTATTGCCGTCACGGTGAAGATAGGGGATTATCATACCAAGACTTTTGCGTAGGGACCTTTTCGTAAGGCCGGACCAAGACATCAACAATGTCATAAGGTTCAAATATCGAGCCTTATATATCCAAACAGGCAAAACATTTAGGGGATTCTGGCTCACGCTCATAAGGTAGGCCGGTCTCTCTCCAAACCCCTAGATCTCTAGCCGGCGCTCGGATATGCACTAGAGATATGACACCTGATATCCGGGCCACGGTGCTGGTGCAAATCCCATTACGGTAACTTTCACCCGGCAGGGAGTTTGTAATTCGAGACTGATAATAATCCAATGATTTCCCTTATGAGGAAACGCTAAATAGAAAATACAACAAATTAGCAAACCACCCCATCAAAACAAGCGGGGCACCAATAAACACCTTTATGCCAAAGCTGAACTTGGAATAGTATGTACTGTATATTAACCGGTGAAATAAAGCCATTCAGTGAAGGGGCGGCTTGTAAGACTAAAGAAATACGGTAGATGCATTCTGGCAGTGTTTCGGAATGTGCACTGGCAATTCCAGCCTCACATACTCGAGTATCCGGGCATGGTACTGTACCAACATGGCACCTCGCCCTATGGGATACGGTACGCACTGCTAGCCCACCGAGTCGGATAGTTTCAGGTATACAGCACTCGAGTGCTCGGGTAGGTCGGTACCGAACTACCCTCGCGTATGCCGCACCCCTCCCTAGCCCAACCTCCGAAATCACTCAGAGGCCGAAAGCCGGGGACAGTCAGACAGGGATTGGCTATCCAATACCCCGCTGGTATTTATGCATGTTAAAGTACTGTGCCTAACATTGAAGCTAGGCACCCTGTTATAACCTGCCGGTAGATCGGGCCAGAGAAGGTAATCGGTCGGTTTAGTGCCGTACAGAAGGCCGAAATCATTAACTCTCAAACTCTCCCGTATTACCCTTCCAGGGATACCGGAATTATATCATAACTCGCGATAGTGCAGAAAATATTGCCGCCTGTGTGGTTGATTCCCAAACTCGCGGACATGGGCCAAGAAATGCCTGTTGAACCGGGCCCTGACAGGAAACTTAACGTGCGTGCTTGCGTGACGGCTAGAGGGTGAGAGAGCCACTTCATCTGACATCCGATGGGTGCTATCACTGAGCCGCAACGTCAAAGTTCGCCCCCGCAGGCTTGCCCTGCGAAACTCTTGCGATGGACGCCGGCCTTACCCGCATCATATATTACAGGTGGCGAACGCCTCAGCTGCTGATACAGGCAACAAGAGTCGAACGAGAAGTGAAGTTTTTAGCCTTGGCTCGCGGGGTATCTTAGCCAATGACTATCCGTCAAAATATTATAGGGCCAGAAAAGTGGAGCAATGCATGAAGCAAGCCAACAAGCTGACGGTCGGAGAATACCAGGGAATCGTATGATAATAAATAAATTCTAGGCCTTAGCCAGAGTCAATGTTTCGGGAGGTCGGGGCTCCTAAGGATCGAAACTCGTCGTCAAAAGTGATTCCATCCAAAGGCACCGTAGCGGCATTGCGGATATGATACAGTGCAGTAGAGTACTTGAGTAGAATACCTTCCGCAAAAACTTCCAATAGCCTAATCGGACGGTGCGCTATGTAAGGTCAAGAAATTTACGTTTCTTCTCCTGCCTCGGAAGGGGTCGATCCGATAAATTTTAACTATAGTAAACTAAGGGCTGTGCATATCCGGCTTCCGAGCCCACGGCATGACATTTTCCATGAGCGTGAGCCAAGCCCAACCTCCAAAGCCCCATCTTTCCCATACATGATGGAAGTACCACCTGCGCATCCTGTACCGGTAGGCCAAAGCCCGAGGGATCAGCCAAAACATGAGGAATTCCACTCGTATAATACCAAACATATATTATAGAGAGATATATAAACCAAGAAGGGGAAAGGGGCCGAATTTTTGCTGTATTCCTCGCTCCCTTTCCAGAGAAGAGAACATTGGACTACGTAGTTCATGGTCCAATTACCCAAGTTTTTACGGTATTTCATTGAGCAGGGCAGTTTAGCATATAACTAGGTGAAGGCATACAAGTGCGACATGGCGAGGTAGCCGGGTTTTTCAGATCCCCCTTCGAGGACACACAAATATCGGGTGGGAAGAGCAGTGTCGGGAAAGGTCCCTTCTAGCCATCACTATGGGGAAAACCTACACCTAACTTACGGAAGTAGGCCGTTAAATGTCTCAGGTACCCGGGGAGGCGGTTCCGTGCGAGGCAAGGAGTATCTTGCGGGCCAGCCCAAACTAATTGTTCACTACCTTCCCGGTGGGCACCATACGGTGCTCGCACCTTAAGTTAAGTTAAGAGACTACCGTACCAGAAAAGTCGGTGTTTACCGAGCTTATAAAAAGGCCTTTCCCGCCACAGTCTCACAATAGCTCTAAGAATAGGAGACGTTATGGTGGCAATTCAGACCTGCGGATATCAACCGAGTGAATATTTTCGCCTATTCGTACAAGCTCTGTCGGGGATGTGACGAGATCAACTATCTCACTTACACAACTGAGGGGAAACACGGGAAGCCGAACATAAGCTAGGGTAACCTCATAATTTTCTCCAGGCAAACAGCCCTTCCGGCCCGAAATTCACACAAATACTTGTATCATACTGATCTCCCAGGCGACTATCGTACGACTATCGTACGAAAGCAAAGATTTCGTGATACAAAGTTTCCATATCTAATAGAAGGCCCCCCGTGACCAGTGACAGAGGTGCGGGTGTTTTATTTATGTTGTGCAAAATTGGCCAGATTCTTTTGCCACCCGCTGACACAGGTGGAGTATGGTTAGCCAAATCAAACGACCAGGTGGGGGTTGGCAGGGCTAAGGCCCTGTCATCTCGCGACAGATGGCGCAAATCTGATGAAGAAAATGCGCCGACGCCGGTGGGGTTTGAAAAAAACTCAGTGAGGATGCATGAGGATCCCGCGTAGACAGCCCTGCTTGCAGTTCTAATAGACTCTGGGTGGACGAGCTTATCTTGGTATTGCATCAGGGACAGGGGCTCATCTGATCTTCCCGGGAACCATTAAATATAGGGTAATAGATCTCCGCTTGTGTACCGGTACTTGTACTCGTACTTTGATAGTACCCCCACAAACCGCCTGTCTGTGCGAGAAAACAGGAGCAAACAGGGTACGGTATTGGTACCGGTATGTACTTGTAGCCCACGTGGAAATTCTCAGCACCCCACCGTATAACTCCCCTACCGGTACTGCAAGGGGGGTTTGCTTTCATTCCTCCCCCCTCCTCTCCAACCCAACAGTCACCTTAGGGAATTGTTATATATTCCTTCTCTACACTCCGCACTGCGTGGCCGTGTATCCTTCGCACGTTAACAGTAGACATGCCGAAACGTTGGTCATTGGGAGTTATAGAGGGTCCTGATACAGAGGAGGTTCCAGGTTTGACCCCTTGGTTCGTGTTGGCTGTATCTACTGGCTAACCGATGGATTAGGTACCGTTCTCTTACTCTGCTCCACTAGACAGGAACCATCTGGCTTTGAGACGGTCAAGAGCGAGGAGAAGAGGACTCCTGATGGAAAAATCATCTTGAACCCGCAACCAGATGACCATCCGGATGACCCGCTGAACTGGGCCACATGGAGACGAGATGCTGCCTTGCTATCATTGGGTTGGCATTGTTTAGTCGGTGGTGGACAAACCCCTATCCTTGCTGCTGGGTGAATTACCTCGAAAAATTGCCCGCCATTCAATCATCTAACGCTGATCAAACATCTTCAGATTCAATGACGTTGCCAAAACCTTTGGGGTTACGATACCAGAGGTTGCCTTGACAACTGGTGAGTTATCACTCATGTTCAACCAACCATACCCCACATTAGGGCTGGGGCCTCCATGCACCGATAGCCGATTTGAAGATGGCTGTAATGGCATTGAAACTGATATTCATTAGGGCTCTACATGATGGGGCTGGGCATCGGCTGTTTGGTCTCTTCACCAACAGCAATCATCTTCGGAAAACGACCTGTCTATCTTTTCGGAGTGGTGCTGTTTTTGGCCGCCTCGATATGGTGCGCTGCATCCCAATCTTACGGGTCGCTGGTAGCCGGCCGTGTCATCATGGGTATTGGAGTTGCCCCTTGTGAAGCACTCCCTAGCGCTACAATTGCAGAAATATTCTTTCTTCACGAGAGGGCCTACAGAGTGGGAATATATACCCTGCTCTTGCTCGGGGGAAAAAATCTGGTTCCTTTAGTCAGCGCAGCCATTATCCAGGCCTTGAACTGGAGATGGGTATTTTGGTGAATCTCTCCGGAATATTATGATATAAATCATCTAGATCTAATCCTATTGGACAGGACCGTCGCGATCATCGTCGCGTTTAACCTGTTCTTACTGTTCGTCTTCCTGCCGGAAACGTATTGGGACAGAACTCCAAGACCAAGCGACCGACCATCCGGGGAGCCGTCACGCACATCCCTAGGCGAATATGTACACAATGCAAGGTCCCCGCATCTCGAGGAAAGAGAAGCAGCCAGTGACTTGACGGAGCCGGCTCAACCAGCTATGCCTCTTCACCCGAAACCTTTCGCCCAAAGCTTGAAGGTTTGCAATGGGGTTCTTCGACACGAATCCTGGACCAAAGCTGCGGTTAGGCCAATAATTCTGTTCTCTTACCCAGCAATTCTCTGGTCTACTGTAGTTTATTCCTTCTCCGTTGGTTGGCTTATCGTGCTCTCTGAAACGGTGGCACATATCTATCAAGAACACCCTTATAACTTTTCCCGCCTTGCTACTGGATTGGTTTATATTTCCCCTTTCATTGGCGGAATAATTGGTACTGCTGTAGCCGGGAAAGCATCCGATGTTATCGTGAGAGCGATGAGCAGAAGAAATGGTGGAGTTTACGAGCCTGAATTCAGATTGGTAATGGGGATTCCTGTCGCAATCACAACAGCTATTGGATTAATGGGGTATGTTCATTCTAGCTTTAGTCTCAGAGATTGCTCACGATGTACTAGTTTTGGATGGTCTGCGGAAGAGCGTGACAATTGGATTATCCCTACTGTCTTTTTTGGCTTGATTTCGTTTGGATGCTCTCTTGGAAGTACTACAGCCATCACCTTTTGTCTTGATTCTTATAGACAGTACGCCGGTGAAGCCTTAGTCACTCTTAACTTCTCTAAGAGTATGTCCTCCGTCTCTAGGAAAGGTGCTAGTGATGCATATTAACTATGCTACTTATAGACGTATTCCACGGATTGGTTTTTTCTCTGTTCATTAATAGATGGCTAGAGAAAGACGGAAGCAAGACTGTTTTCATTGTATTGGGTGCATTGCAAATTGGTGCACTACTATTCACGATCCCGTTATACATTTACGGAAAGCGTTTACGCCTTTGGACCCACAGAAGAGCTTCGATACAAGCGTGGACCTGATCGTCCACGCTGCCACCCTAGAGGAGCACAGGGTTCCATGAGGTCTTGTTCCAGGGGTAGGGTGGCTAGCTATGGGGTTTGGGGTCGCATACATTCTTGTCTATACAACGTGCTCATTTTACCTTTCTCCCTGTCTCTTATCCTATACCTATACTAGCTTGCCCTTCAAGGGATCGGCAATGGTTTATAACGCATGAGGTGGAAAAGTTCTACAATTCTGGTGTCGGAAGGAGCGCTCCAAATCTCGGAGGTTAGCATGTGGACAGTATGGCAAGGGCCTGCGGGAGGGCACTGGTCGTGTTCGGGCCGCTTATCGGATGCGCATTGCTTGTTACCGTTGGGGTTGATGGGGGGGGGAGGATCAAGATGATGGAATTACGTTTTATAATAATATTATTATACACTCCCATTAGTTTAGTCGAGGCGAGCACAAGATCAGGGAGAGAACGAGGGATGCGAGCATACCCCTCCTATTACCACCCTCTGCCGGCCAAGTCCCGTCCTATTCCGCTCACTTCGCCAACGAAAAAAAAAAGCGCTCCCAGAGTGACAATCCATGACTACTTGGCAATTTAAAAAGTCTCCGGACGCTCTGCATATATTTGTGCCTGTCTTGGCGCAAAGCGTCCGAAGACTTTTTAAATCGCCAAGTACCACAACCGAGTGATGTCCCGTGGAAAAAAGCATTTTTCTTTCTTTCCAGGACCGGGAACCGCCCGGGGATCTCGGCGTCAGCAGGAGGCTTCGCCAAGTTGGCTAGGTCAAAATAAGGGGTTTTTTTTTTGTATCTCATTGTG
>QLOI01003312.1:0-16491 GCA_003313605.1 Tuber umbilicatum | reverse complement strand
CCCGAATAATCCCCAGCCAACCCGCAAGGATATCGCAGCACTGTAACCAGCAAACTCAACCAAACAATCATCTACCAATCCTCAAACCCTGGCCACAAGATGCTATCAGCCCACCCAAAGCTCATTGATAGCCGGTAGCAATAGAGGTCGTTTGGTAACTGGACAGATGCTAAAACACTAAAATTGCGGGCTTCCGATACCTCCCAGATATCTTGGAACTCAGCATTCAAATAATATTATTATATGTAATTTATATTTAGCATGTCTGAACCACAAAATATATTTCTTCCAGATATCTGTCCAAAGCTCGTACAGAGCAGTAGACACACGAACTGTGCAAGGTCTATTGCAATGCATGATATCTTTCCTTGGCAAGTACAGTACCGTACCGTGCCTCGAGCGAAAGACAATACTCTACCGTAGAAACTTGCGGGTATCGTAGTTGAACGGCGTGCTATATAGCGTTATTGGCTCCAAGCTACGAGAGTTTGTGCCCGGCACGGCACTATATAGCGCGCGGGCAATACACGTGCAAATAAAATGACTGCAAGAAGAAAAAGAAGAAGAAACCATCCACAAGCCCAATTCGCATTGAATATCCCCCCCACTTCCCATTCTTGTAAGTTCTCACCGCGCCCAAGAACCCTAACATTCGCTTCCTCAATAACACAAAGTCCAGAGCAATTCAATGGCGCCAGGTTGCGCCATCAGCCAATCTCACCGCACTCTGACATTTCGTAAGGCCGTGCCGGGCACGCTGGCATGGCACAAGGCACTTCGGGTGCCAACAATGCTAGCTATGTATCGTGGCCCGGGATTCCCTTCTATGCAAGAGGGGGGCAAGAAACACGGCAAAAACGCTGCCCCTTCCCCCCTTCCGGGACGGAAAAAATAAACAAAAAATTCTTGACCTTACGGAGAGGGAGGCACGACGGCGAAACATAGCACACAGTCCAATTATTCGAGTTTTGGCGGTAGCAGAATGGAGGGGGAAAATCCCACAATATTCTTGTGTAGATGCTACTGTAGCAAATTACTTTTGAAATTTCTTCCGCCCGTGGTGGTTAGCTCACCATGAGTGAGATCTCATGAAGCAGCATTGATAGGCACAAAAGCCAACTATTCTACGATATCCCATTCCAGAACCACCGAAAACCCCATACGCCAAAGGTGCTATCATACCTCGACATTTATTAAATACAAGCAAATCTCAAGCAAATCTCATCCCTTCTCTTTCCTGTGCAACCCCACACATCTCCCCATCTCGCTACCTATCCATTACCGCCACTGGGCTGGCTTACCGCTGTACAACTAATTACTAAGTTACAGGTTCAAATAGAAATTCAAATATCCCACGCATCGCCCCACCCATCTGCATCATTGTCCCAGGTATCCGCCTTCACCTCTACCTTAGCCACTGGCGTAGGAGTAGATTTCGTCCCAGCAATAATAGGCTTCATACCCGTCGTTTTATTCAGAGGTTTCCTTGCCGCTGCGACATTGCCCCTCGCATTCGAAAAGGCATTTCCAACGCCTATTCGTGGCGCTGTAGGTTTCTTCGTGAGGCCTTTAGGCAGTGGGTTTCTGGATTTATTAGCCATAGAGGCGATATCCGGCTCCCCCCATTCGTCAAATGATCTATTATTTGTTGGTTTGTGTTTAGTACCACCCGACAAGCCCTTCGCGTCAAAGGACTTCTCTTCACCTAGGTCACCCCAGGCATCTGGGTCGTTGTCTTCATTGTCTTCGTCGCCGAGGAAGCTAGAGTGAGCAGGTGTTGATGGTGAGAGGGGTTTTTTGTGCAATTTTAAGGCGGAGGGAGTTCCCGCTTCTGCGGATAGGCCGGGCCGGGTTTGTGCAACGGTGATGGGTGCCGAGGCGGGCCGAGGTTCGTTGCCTAGTCCACTTGGAGAGACTGTTCTTTCGATTTCTCCACTGGCAGTGCTGAGTTTTTTTGTAAAGCTACTGATTGCCCAGCCGGCCCATGAAGATTCGTCGGTCTGGGCAGTTCCCATGCGGGGGGGTGCAACCACAGAATCGGTTGCAGCGGTGCTGGGCATAGCCGTATCTGGGTAGTTTTCTGTGAGGGTCTTGATCCTCTGAAGGAACACGTCAAGAGTTTTGTTGGCTTGAGCACGGACGAGCCTAATTACAGTGGGGAAATCATTCAGCAACCCCTTTCACGAGAGAGAGCGTCAGTCGTATCATAGCACCTACTTTTCTTTATCCACTAAAGAAGGTATGACCGCCGGAAGCAATCGCACAGCGCAATCATTTTCGTCAAATAAATCTGCAGTTGCAGCCAATGCCAACAACGCTGCATTCCGAGCATGCACGAACGGATCCCTGAGGGCTCTAGTAAATGCGGCAGTCAAAACCTTCTGGCGGGTCTATTAAACAGAACATCAGTACCCCTACAGATGGCATAGGGTAGTTGAAAATTCCTCACATTAGGGCCGAGATTCCTCGCAATCTTGCCCAAACAAATTGTGGTATTTGTCCTGATCCCCGGCTGTTCATCATTTTGGGTCTTGGCGAGATATTTTAAAAGATCACCGTTGACATTGCGATCCGAAAGCTGCCCGGATCCTAGTTAGCTCGAAAAATACAGAACCAGCTCGTAAAGTTCCGCCCACCTTCGGAACAACCACTAGCACAGCTTTGACGGTTTGCTCCCGCACTATTGGCGCAACGTCTGAAAACCCGGTCAACATCTCCGGGAATACCTTGTCGTTAACAACCTTATTTGAAAGATGACCGACCATCTTCGGTAGATTATCTAACAAAAACACTCTAGTTGCTCGATCCGGGATGGCGAATAGCCTGACAATGCAGGGCGTGATGCTGGACTCCCATTCCTCATCGGAAAGCTTCTCTCCGATTTTCAAAACCACCGAGAAAACCTTTGGCCCACCTGCATTAACTTGTTAACCCCGCACTTGATGTCGAAACAGGGAGCACAATTTACCCCCTCCAAACTCCACACTCTTCAGCAATTCCGGTAATACCTTGGCTTTGAAAAAGTCTTCCGGAAACTGGTCACCAGTCTCCTCGAGCTCTCGCAGGAATTCTTCTCGTTCGTCCTGATTCTTGACACCCATATTCTCCACAAATTGTGCAATATGGATCAGTGGTGTATCAAAAAAGGCTCTACTACGGCTCCCTTGCTCTAGGAAGTGAGCCACTGACAGCCTGGTCTTTGGGTTTTGCTGTATAAGACGCTTATATAATGCGACCATATTTGGCGGTACTGCCTTCGCCTGTAACAGTTTCTCGCCATTAGTGAACGCCCCAGCATTAAAGACCTCGTATATCAAAGTTCCAAAGTTCCAAGAATCTACGACATGTATTGGCTGGCTATGGGTGAAATAGGTTAGTTATTCGATTCAGTTCCGTATACGAAATGCTGCTCACTTTCGAAGAGTATCCCAACCGCCCTTCACTACCTCAGGCGCAGCGTATCTCCCAGAATCCGGCAATAAGCCACCAAATTTCTATCACGAATGTTAGCGCTGCGATGTGAACTCTGTGGTGTGGTGGAGAATATCCGCACATATATGGATGGGTCGTCATCTTTCAAGCAGCTAAGAACTTCAAACCCGGCAAGCTTCCATTCACCACTTTCCGTAGTATATATTGAGGAGGCTCGTATATTGCCATGAATAGATGTAGCCTCCTCATTAATAAATTTCACAGTGATCTGTTACCCCCACAAGTCAGGGCTGAGAACACGTATTCGTTGGTGACCACCACCGGGCAACGAAAAAAAGTGTCATACAGCAGTACTATGAAGCCCCCATTTGATCGTCTCCGTGTTCAATGTTCCCCTCCGGACATACCAGCTTAAAGGTGTCACCCTCTCCGTAGCGATATATATATAGGCATCCGTCTCCACCGAGTCTATAATTCTGACCACCCCCGGATGTCGTAGTGTGCGCAGCTTGCGAAGAGCATTTTTGGCAAGTGGTAGTCTACTTCTAGTAGAATCGTTGATCTCGAAGGAAAAGATACTGCAATTTGAGCCATCTTCCTAGTTTATTTTAGCATGATACCATAGCTCCCCCCCCAAGCGGCGGTGAGTACCCTCTTAGTTCCGTTGTAGAGACTCCAGATGGAACTATCCACATCGACTCTATCGCCGAAAGTATACGGGAACGGAGGTCCTTTGGAGATAGCCGAAGCTACGGCCGATTTGAGAAAATCCATTCTTTGGCCCCCCGTCGAAGATCGTGTCGTCTTAGTGGGATAGAGCTCGGGCTCCGCAACGAAGGATTTAAAGATCAGGGATGGGGAGTTTGTGGAAGAGGCAGCGTGGTTGCAACGGATGGAGCCCATAACACGTGAAAAATGATCCAGGTAGCTTTTATCTTATCTTTGGTCATCATTTTGTTCTAATCTACCTGTTTCTGGTCAATTGCAGAGTGATAAAGGGTGATGGGTAATGTCGTGGCTCCGGGGATGAAGGGGGCCTTAATACCGGTATCCCTTCTTCAGCCCGCTACACAATAATATCGTTCCAAGTAAACGCGGTTTAAAACACCTAGTCCCCAAATACGGTTAATTCCTGTTATGCCTGAGTTCATACCCGTTTATCGAGAGTCGCGAATACAATATCAGTGTCGAGTTATCGCGAGAGGCGTGGATAGAGGGCGGGGGGAGGCTAACTCTGAATAGATCCACCCACTCACGACACCCCCTTTGTTTCTTAATAGTAGTACTTAGAGTACGAAGCTACTGGACTATATTTGCCCGAAGCTGCCCCTCAAGCCAGTCTAGCCAGGCTACAAGACATTTATGAGTAGGAAGGTTGCTGTCAAGGTATGAGTACTCCCCCGATGGATAAACTGAGTGTGTCGAGTTCCGACACCGGTACCGTATTATATCACCGGAAGATACGATTGAATTCATATATATCTTCACCAAGTGACCGATT
Source organism: Tuber umbilicatum (assembly GCA_003313605.1). NCBI lineage: Eukaryota > Fungi > Ascomycota > Pezizomycetes > Pezizales > Tuberaceae > Tuber > Tuber umbilicatum. The sequence continues at coordinate 11,558 of QLOI01003312.1, read as the reverse complement.
TTCTCTCAGTATTTAGATATAGTGGAGATAGAGGTCCTGAAAATAAATGTGGAATGGGAACCGGTAGCATGGACATGGAGCTGTGGATCCCTGTCATGAGGCCCCCTCTTCCGTTGGCGTGATAACTTTTATATATCTGGACTTGATATCGAATTCTCTCACATAAAGTAGGGTGTGGTTAGATCCCGCTACGTTGACGGTAGGGAAGGCAAGTGGCATGGCACAAAGGTGTCAGGCAAATAGTAGCACACACACATTCTGATAAACGGCGGGTTCATCTTTTGTTGACACAATGGTCCATAGGCTTCTAGGATGTGGGATGCTAGCTAGTAAATTTATCGCTACATCAACAGAAATAGAACGTCGGTACTTGGCAATAGTTGGTAAAGTATCACAAAAGTTACCGTCTAACATCCGCTCTGTGAGGGCTAAAGTTACATGAAGATGTACTGTTTGGCATATAGTAATTGAGCGGGAACAAATCCCGTACCGGTATTGGAGCAAGTATTAAACCTTTAAACCCAGGCACGAAGGAAAAGATGTAGCGTAAAGTCCAGCAGCGTGTCGTGAACCATCTACTGGGTTTGTTGCGCCTCCCCCGCGGGACCACCTCCAGATTGCTCGCTAAAGATAACTGTACATTAGTATTGCTGAAGATAGAGAAAATTTTTTTGGAAAGCATCTGTGGGGAATCTGACCCATATAGCTTTGCAAGCTCTGGGATGGGGGACCTCGATATATAGATAGTCAATAGTGGCATCTTCCGCTTCTTCTGTGGAGTCTTCTCCTTCAAGACCTCAAAGGGATCCTCATCGTCTGTATCCCTCCCCCCTATTTGTGCCCCCTTCTCCCCTACCTTCTCCACTTGGCCACCCTCCTTCTGGTCCTTGATTTTGTCCGCTCCTTCTTTCTTGCTTCTCTTGGGCGCCTTAAGCTCGACCATGACACTTTCTAGCTTCGTATACTGGAACCACGCTTCACCCTGGGTGCTGATACGGCGCTTAACGATTTCAGCGATCGTGATAGCTTTTGAAGCGGCGGCGGACTTTGCAACAATTGCTACTGCAAGTGTCGAAGGTGTAGTAGGTGGCCGAGTGGGGAAAAGGGTGGATAGGCACCGAGTTGTCTTTTTGGATATTGAGTGCGACGAGATGATGGACACGGTAGGGATACTGCTGGGTTCGAAGGTGTCCATTTCGGGCGAAACGTGGAGCCTGGGATGGATATTTGGGTAATAGGCTTCAGCTCAAATCCGATGAAAGGTATGGGCATCGAGATACTGTATTTTTTTTCAGAAAAGAGGTGAGCGTTAGTCATCACGGGGTTTAAGCAATCGAACGTTAGGGCTGGGGGGGGGGGGCTCGCCTATGCGGTAAGATGAGGCTCTTATGACCGCCGGACCCCCGAAACAAGATCTCCGCCAAGAGGGTCCAAGCATAGACTCTGCCTTCTAGATTGGCAGAAAAAAGTGTCTCACTTGGCCTTTTCGCCGCATCGTGGCGTTTGTGTGAAGAAAGTTGTTGCAGAAGCCAACAAAACTCTGAAATGATTTTTTTTCTTTTCTTCCTATCTCGCCTGGATATGCCCTCACCGGTATCGGTGAAAATATATCATATTATCATCCCGGTATCATACAACTCATGGTTACATTACCGTAGCTACGATACTTAGCCCCGCATAAAATTTGGTTTTGAAAATGGAATAACTGACTTTTTTAGCTCACCAACGGCAGACCCTTAGCTACAGAAAAGTGTGTGCTTCCCTTCCCGCTTGCTGCGCTCGTTGCAGAGTTTGGTACACGCCTTTCATGTGTGAGAAATGTAACCGTACTCGAGCAGGTTCGCGGAGAGAACGCCCACTCTGGCCACTCCTCTCGCCAACACTCTCGCCCTACTCGCTTAGGGTTTTCGATTTCTCCTTACTTGCACGAGTATATCCAGAGCTTTGGATAGTCTTTGAGGCAGCCCATTATATTATTGGTAAAACCAATGGGAATGTGTCGGGTCTCCCCAGTTTTTCTCTAACCCCCGCGCGTACCATCCAAGGGGAACTGCCTGGCATTCAGTCTCTTTGGTATAAGGTTGACACGTAGACAGTCCAGTAGTGGGCAGTGGAAGCAGAAGTAGGTGAAAAGCAGAAACAGAAGCAGATGCAGAAGCACCTCCAGCATGAGATCAATAAAGAAGCGGATCAGAACAGTATCCCCCCCCTCACGCGATTTTTTTTTGAAAAACCCCCTCTCCGTGGCTCAAACCCCCGCGCTTGAATGGCTTGTCGTACGGGTATATCTAGTAGGGTACTTTTTTGCATATCAAGAAAACGCTCAGGCATTTCAGACGTTCGGACTAAGAAAAAATAGTCTATCTGGACTCGACCGAGAGACACAGAGCCTGCGAACATTCTCTCGTGTGATACCATGAATATTTACATAGAAGATCAGTCATTCATGATGTTTTTTAATCAGAGATAGGAGCAATAATTAACTGCAATCAGTACTGTATAATGGTATACCGATAACCCCAATCTCCCTATTTTTCTTCTCCTGCGATCCATCTGATTCCGCCGTTGGTTACCCCAGCGGTTGTCTCACCACAACCACCACCACCACCACCTCCACGTCCGCTCGCCAACTTCCCTCGCAGCTCTCCCTGTGCCCTGGCCAAACAAATTCGTCCGCTCTCCACCACCACTCTTACGCTCAGCCAGTCAACTGTAAACCCAACACCACCCTCACCACCTGCCCTGCTGCTGCCTCTAACTTGACAACCTTTTCTCACCACTAACATAGTTCACCGAATACCCTACACCGAGCATTCCTCCTTCATCCACCGCCATCCACTCGACCTTGACCCCAACTCGCTGCAAGACCGCTTCTTTTTCCTTTCTACCGTATCCCTCTTTCGCTTTCTTGCCGTTAGTAGGTTCGACGTATGAATACCCTTACGTTGGGGACGGTCGCACATCATCCCTGATTTTCACACGCCGCTCCCTACCTCGATAGTAAGCTCTCTCGACGATAACCAGCGGGCGATCTGACGGCCAACCAAGCAGCATCAGCCTCTTTGTTGCTCCCCTCGCTCGTTCGCTCGACAGCTCGCCTGCTTGCTCGTCTCCACACCTTGCCTCTTATCCTCATACGACCACACCTTTAATTTAACGCTTCTCCCACCTTTTTATTTTTATTTTTTACCCGCTTCTTCCTTCGCCCCTCATTTATTCCCCGCTGTTGTCGATAAACTTTATATTTATTACATTTTTTTGCGTTTCTTTTCGAGATTCGAGCCATTTTGCTCTCGGGTTCAACACATTCGGCTCGTCGCTGCACGCGACGACAACGAGCCCCGGCACCGGCAACCTAGCAACGTCATGGCTGCAACACCTCTCGTCGCGGCGGCAGTCGCTCCAAGAACCGAACACGGTCCTGCAGATCACCATCGAAAAATTATGAGATCGAGAAGCCTTTCGAACCGGGAGCAAAGACCGCCGGCGAACAAAAAAGTTAAACTCATGACAAGTCCCTCGCAACGAGCCCCAAAGCCCGAAGGAACCGCCGTGTTCGCAGATATGCCGAGAGGCATTGTCGGAGAAGGTGGATGCCCCATTGCGGATGCAGCTCTTGGGAAAATTACTCAAACTACAGCTTCTGCAGGGCAACAGACTGAGGATTGCAAAGGTAATTCCTTCTAAAAATATAGTACAAAGGGCAACGGTTGGAACCTGTAGTTTCCAATGTTACTCTAATGGATGAATACAAGTTTGGGCTTGCTAACAACTGCCAGGCTCGGCAAAGGACGCTGCTAAAGTAAAAGCAATTCGCCAGACCCTTTCGGAACAATTTGATATCGAGATTCTCTTAAAACACAGGGAGTTGCGTCTTATCGAGCAGGAGATTGCGAAAACTCAAGTTTGTATTGAACAACTTCGTCGTTGCACCTTGATCCCTTATCACGCTGAGGTCTCACTGGACCCGGTTGCATCCGGGGAGAGATCTACAGATACTGGTTGCCCGGAGTTTGCCCCTCCCCATTGGACTATTACCAACGGGCCATATACAAGGCATTACCAACAGTGGTTACTTCCTGATCCTAAATTTGACGGATATGGACCTGATGGACCGCCGCAGGCGCTACAGAGAGGTGGAAAGAGTCTCAGGAGCCAGGGTATGCATGATTCGAACCAGTCTTACACTGTCACAGGGCGACCACAGAGGCAGAGTGCAGCAAAGGTACAGCAAAGGGGTGCAAGTGCTACAGTGTGTACCTTCAACCGAAGCGATGGTCAGCTTGTTCGGTATGTTTTTTAGTCGCTGCCGGCGTTGTCTTGGCTTTTTTCTATTAGGTAAGTGTACAAAGACTAACCACATGGTTTAATTAAAGAATGGAATGTCGTGATTGTCAACGCAGCAATTTCAGCTCGGCACAGGGTTTCATCAACCATTGCCGTATTGCCCATCAGCGTGAATACAGCTCTCACGATGCTGCTGCGTTTGACTGTGGTGTGGTTATTGATGAAACTATGGAGCAGCCATTGGTTTCACCTGGCCTGACAACCCCGCTTGACGGGCCATCTCGGAACACTCGACAAACACAACCCAATCCATTCAACACGCCTTACACTTCTTTTGGCTCCAGCAGACGCAGCAGTGTAATGGAAAACAGTTCGATGCCTGATCTGATAATTCCTACCACTCCTGTACCTGTGACGCCTAAATTAGTCACTCCGAGAGCTGCTCCCACCACAGGTCAGAGGAAAAATGGTGGCCGCCGAGCTGCCATGACTACGCCAAAAAATCAGGATCTGGAGAAAGGTGCGAGAAGGCTCTTAACACCGCCTCTTGACACCAAGACTTACCAAACACCGCATTTAGAAGGTCTCCTGAAGAGAAAAAAGATAAGAGTCAACCTGCAGCAAATGGTAACGGAGGTTAAGAGCGGAATGATTAATTGGGATGATGAATCTGGCAGTGAAGTCGAAGCAGGTGCTGGTGATAAAATGAGGAGGCAGGATATGAATGTGGATACCCCGATGTTGGACGCCCCCATTGGCCCAGGTTTGCGCGAGAAGGGTATGGTAGCGTCGGTAGGGACTGAGAATAAACCGAGTACTGCAGTTACCGCGATGAATGCCACTTTTCCGAGGAGTAGTGGTGCAATGAGGCCGGCCGTCTCAGAGACTACCCCTGTCCCACCGCCCATGGGCACCAGGGTGCCTGCAGTGACATCATTGCAAGCGGGACCGACCTCCAAGAAGAATGACTTGTCGTTTTATGATAGGATAGGGTTAGACGGAGCCTATGATTCTGGTACTTCGTCGAGTGACGAGGATGATGGATATAAGAGCGATGCAGAGGAGGAGGTGATGGAAGTCGAGAGATCGCCACCTCTTTCTGATGTAGGCCGGATTCTAGGGCCCAACCTCGACGGATTGAGATACGGCAAGGGGCCCCACACCCTACCTCCCCTCACCTTCCAGGCGGTCAGCCCACCGGTCTCTCCGACCAATACCCGCGAGATGGAGCTAGTGCCAACTATTCCGGCTCGCCAACAGCAGCAGGTCACCGCGCTCTGCCAGCCTACACCCACCTCACCAGGGCATTCGAGGCAAGTTCGGTTTGTCATGCCCAGCGCTAGAAAAATTGGAAACAATAATAATCCAAGTGGCGTGTTGGAAAATGGGTTGGCAAAGATGAAGTTTGCGAATGCGGGAACTATCAAGAAGCATGGGGGTTTTAACGGGGCTATGGAAGGGCGAAGAGTCAGCTGAGCTAAGCCGGCTAGTCGAGTGTTAGAGAAAGCAGGGGAAGGGAGAAATCAAAGGGGCCTGTCCTTCCAATACTAGGAGGTGGAGGAGAAAGTATTTAATGTGTTACAAGTTCTTGTATCGCTTTTTCACTCCACCCTCCTGAGCCTTCATGCTTGTTTTCGTACAGCCCTGGAGGAGCCGAAGTTTGGTTTCTTGTCTTTTCCTACTTGGTATCTTTATCCTTTGCTCTGTCTCTTGTGTCTACAAATGATTGATTTAGTTTGTCAAGCTTGAATCGTAGATTCCGTATAGTCTTTTGTCATGTCTTGAACTCTTTTCCTTTCAATTTTTGTTTTGTTTTGCGCCATCCCTTCCTTGCTCACACCTCTCCCTGCCTTACTTCTTACCTCTTCCTCTTTTCACCGGAGAGAAAAAAAGAACTCCATAGTTACCCAAACAAACCCTTCCCCACCCCCGACCCCCCGCCCACTACCTTTGCCGCTACTTCTCTTCCCTCCTCCGAGCTATAGCACAGCATTCTCTCCAACAAGGAGAAAAAAGTCAATCAATCAATCAATCAATCGCATAAGTACATATGAATGCATAAAATGTGTGTAGAGTACTCGATTGCTATCACTTGACTAGTTTTGTCCCGTTTTGTTTCACCACGCGAGCGTGTTTTTTGAATTTGGTCAACTCCCCGAGCGAGTGATAATATTGTGTAATCTAATTGGTGAGTAGGGTAGTGATGATATTATGTAGATTTGCGGGAGGAAGGAAGGAAGGAAGGAACGGTTATGGCATGCAGCCCCGGCTATGGCTATGGCTACGAGGGGTAGGTTGGTTGTGGCAGTAGATAATATTGGGGCATGATACCTGTATTAAATTTTTTATATTGTGGTAAGCGTATCGTAGTGGGGGTGGTGGTTAGGATCGGTTTAATTAATAATTCTGATTTTTGGGCCGCGCAAGTGATGATAGCGCAGCGATAGCCCTACAATGCGCTCCTTATATTGGAGGACTTTATATCACAATGTTGCCGGCAGGGGAATCATAGGTGTTTCGCACTGGAGTTTCGTATGAGCGGATAGGTACTCATGAGATGTCACTCGCGGGTTTCTCCCTCAGATATCTACGACGCTGCCCAGCTCTTCGTGGGTTTGGCAGGTGGCGTGCCGGCTATATACTCGGTAGTGCTGTTAGCCGAGTTTCGTGCACGGAGGGCTACTGCGCCGTGTATTTTAGTCCTAGTTTACCATCAATGTCATCTAAGTATAATACACAAGATATTTCCGTCGCCGATACCCGCAAAAGTGATGCTACAACGGACTGCCTGGTGGGGCCACAAGGAGAGAAAACATAGCTAAAACATGCAATTTATCGGTACAGAAAAGGCCATCATGAAATCTTCAAGTAAGCTATAAGCTATCGAAACTGTTAAAAGTAACCATTAGGCTGTCTTAAAGAGCGTACAGATTCGATTGATGGTATCTCTAGTAAAAGAAGGGGGCAAAGGAAAACTGAATTAGATATCAACATCGCAGGGTAAAAAAGTGAGGACAAAAATGGGCCGGACCGCTCTGAGGTGTGAGGCCGCACCAAACAATGCTGAAGGGATATATCCTATTATCACCCCGCTCAAATCTTCATGCCAGGGAGGTCCATCTGAAGCTCGTCGACGTCGTCATCTTCACAAACCATCTCCATCTTGGATTTGCCGGGTTTTGCTTTTCTGGTATCTTTCCGCTTTGTATTGTAGGGTATACTTTTGGGTGATTTCTCCCTCAGTGGTATCGTCCCGCGGGCACGGCTGCTGATCAGCTTGTTTCTAACTATATTTGCCGAAATATTTCGAGGTGCTCTGATAGGGTCTTGGGATGTGGAGTCTTCAAGGCGAGTTACAGGCTTGCCATTTTCGCTCTGTCTATTCCCTTGCATATGCCTGGTGTCCAATGAAGCACTGCCCCTAGTGTCCTTGCCAATGCCTGCATTCGGAATACTGCTATCTTGCCTAACGTCTTCAGCTTCCCCCCGGGCTTGCGAGACTTCTGGATAGGTTGGATTTTGTGGACTCGCTATCACCGGCAGTGAGTCATGAGAGGGTTTGCAATTGCCCAGACTATCCCATGAACCTAGGCAACCCTCATCTAGTTTTTTGTTGCGTACCAATTTGCCATTTCTGATGTCGTGGTGCTTTGTACCGCCATAAGTATTGACGGAGGAAGTGCTCTTGTGCGCCTTTTGCGCCACATCCACGGTTGATCCTTTGGCGCCTGAGTCCGCGATTGGGTCTGTATCTGTATCCCCTGTCAACTCGAGGAACTTGGGCCTGGAATTTCTCCTATTCTGGGGAGGAAGAAGTTTCCCTGTTCGTTTCTCTGACCTGTTCTCGATGTGCGCCCTGAGCTGATCCCAGGATTGTCTTTTTGGTGTCGGCCGCGCGACCGAGCCCGGGTAAACGTCCTCACCACTGTCAGACATGTAAGCCATGAGACTCCCAGGACCCATGGTAGTTGCCGACCCCCGCCCACTCCAAGCCTCCTCCGAGTTTCTATCTTCCGATTCTGCATCGTATTTGAACTTTCGAGACCTGTTTTTAGTGCCGGCGCCTTTCATGGAAGGGCCTATCTCTTTGGTCTGGGCTAACAAATTTTGTGTATTTTGTGCTCTGGTTCCCCAAACGTACGGTTCTTGAACATTCTGACGTCTCTTTGGTATTTCCACGATGTAGTCTGAGCTCTCTCCAACGAAAATTCCATGCTCAAAGTCATCGTTTTGACCGGAAGCAAATGGGTCTTTCACCGATGAATTTCCATTACTCTCGTACCTGGTCTCGCGGTCGGTGGTTGCAGGCACTGGTTGATATTCTTTTCTTCTCCTTTTCATCCTTTCGGCCGAGTATCGGGGGGAGAGAGTCTTCCGGACTCTGCCTCTGGAAGCCTTTTCCGGAGGTGTGCTAATGACTCCCTCATATCGAGATTTGCATCTTGTAGGGGGAGATGAACCCATTTTCTTAGCAGCCTTTTTCGCCGAATATCTTGCTTTGTCACGCACCCTGGTACCAACTCTACTATTGCCACCGGTCATTCCGTGTTGACCAATTCCTGATCCTGCATGCGCTGTATTGTATGGCCTATTAACTCCTGTTTCCCAGGCTTTGGTTGAGAATCTTCTAAAATCATCTTTAGAAATAGGGCTTCGGGATTTTGAAGGAGATGAAAGATATGGGAAGTCTTCGTCTTCTAGACTGGGTGTATAGCGATGGACTTTATGAGGACGTGGGGGCGGTCTACCTATAAGACGCATTTTCCGACATTAGTACTTAATCTTGAGTCGATTTCCCGATACATAATAAGGGTGGCGGTGCGGAAATCTGCCTTGGGTACATACTGTCACGGCCTGTATCACTCGGACTTGCAGCATCACTTGTAACAGCAACGGCGGTGTTCCTAAGAATTGGATAGGTGGCAGATTTTTCTGCTAACGCTATCTTTCGAGATAGCGATGGAAAAACTGGTCGCTTGACCTCCTTCGTGTATGATGGCCCGGTAGACGCCTGGGGATCTAGGACGGGGGGGTCAGAAAATGGATCCCCACCATTATCATCACCTATGTGATAAATACAATCGGAATCAGAGCGCAGAAGAGATTGTTCAGCTGTTGGTACCGGTGGTAGGGATGGAGGCAACAACCCCAAGGTTCTAATACGTCTAGGCACTATTTCCAGAGTATAGTTAGTCAGAATATATTTCTCAACCCACTGAGGGTAAGCATACCAGTAGCTCTAGGCTCTTCATTACGATTGCTTCCCTCAACCGTGTCTTGAAAAACCTTGAAATTGGCGGAACTCGAATGAGAAATACGGCCGTAGGTAATGGGCTTACGATGCCTGCTCTGGATTGGCGGAGGAACCATATTTTCGGTCAAATGGATTGTAGACCCTCGGGGATCTCCTTAGGGGTAGATTGAAGAGGGGAAGGAGGCGGTCGCCAAAAAACCTGATGGTTTGGGACCTTTCGTGTTGGCAGGCCTAAGCTGCGTATGGAGGGTGAGAACTTACGTTGTGAGAGTGAACGTAAGGTGTGACGATTTATTCTAAGGTTCTTGTAACATCAATCATTGGCATGGCATTGGATTCTCTGGTAACTTGTGGCGAGGATAGAATCCCGAACTTATTTGTAACTATCCAAGGAAGTCTTGTTTAGTGATCACAATCCTCTAGTTCTGTTTACCTACTCGGAAGCTCTCCGACTATTCATAGAACTATTGGTACTTGTATAACAAGTGTCATAAGGGGGGCAGTGTACGGCGGGTCAAACGTACGTGTAGGGCAGTTTGCGCTTTTCTCAACTTGACAACGACAACGAGATTTACTTAGACACAGGCTAAATAAGAAATGAAATAAAATAAAATAAAATAAAATAAAATAAAATAAAATAAAATAAAATAAAATAAAATAAAATAAAATAAAATAAAATAAAATAAAATAAAATAAAATAAAATAAAATAAAATAAAATAAAATAAAATAAAATAAAATAAAATAAAATAAAATAAAATAAATCATAATAGAATAAAGAAATAAATAAAATAAAGAGAGAAATAAATGTAAATAAAGTTACAATAAAATAAATAAATAAGACCAGGAGATTAAAAAGTAAATAAAGTAATAAAAACAAGATGAACAAAAATAAGAAAAGAAAGAAAAATAAGTTAAATGTAGGAAATAATAAGTGATGAAAATATTAGAAGGGTAGAGAATCTTTGGAGGTTGTACTACCATTATTGTCAGGTGAATCAGGCTCAGGATGTAACGACCCTGCTGGATTTTACAGTAGACTTAGTCTTATTCCATGCCGGAGCCCGGAAGAGTTACGGTTAGGCTAGTCAGGTAACTCTATCAAAGGGTTACCATGTGGACTAAGCAAATGGTAATGCTTAGACTGCGAACGAGAAAAGGTATGCCGGGTAGGTAGGGAAGTCTACGCTGCGAGTTCGGAGGGTCTCCAAGAGTTCCGGCGAGTTACCCTACCTAAGGCAGGTAGTTACCTTACCTTAGGGAGTATAGTTACCCTACCTTGGTAAACAGGTTACCCTACTTTTGGATAGGCGTTACCCTACCTTGAGCGTAAAAGGTTACACGAAGTTTCGGGAAAAATGATAGGATTGTTTGTTATGCAAGATTATATAGGAGGTTCGAATCTGGGCTCAATCGGGTAATCCGTTGTTGGGCTACGAACCGGAGAAAATCTTGCCTTGTGCGAACATTGAGAAATTTGAGTCCAACACCCCCCTCTGGCCCCGATGTACAGACAATGAGTCGTGGGCCAACTGTAGGGAAGTTGCTGATTTACTAGTAAAAGCCTATGATTGAAGACGGCGGCGTAATACCGTATACATTGTCGCCGTCCTTCCGACCGGAAGCTGTTCGCAGGATCTATGAGGGGGCATGGGGCGATCGAGTGGTTACACGAGAAGTGATTCTCGAGTGCATACACCACTGATCCTTATAAGCCTACGGTGGTAGGTATGTAAGGTATACCGGAAGCCCTGGAGGCCTCCGGTTAAGTGGTAGACCTTCGACTCCCGTATGTCTCCGAAAGACTGTAAGATATCTGGAGGTTGTTAAGCAAGCTCTAGATCATCGTAGTCTTGTCTTGATTGAGGTGTTTATCGTTAGTGGCTACAGGTAGCGCCTGTATATGCCAATGGCTTAAGTGTCTCATCACGGGAGTCCGTAGACCAAGCTATCATATCGAAGACAGTAGAAGACGATAGACTTGTCAAACGTAATAGTTGTCTACGAGACTTGCATAGA
>QLOI01003308.1:0-28606 GCA_003313605.1 Tuber umbilicatum | reverse complement strand
GAGCTCGCAGGAGCCAGAACTGATCCGTTACCCTTAGGCGGCAGAGGATATAGCCGTTGCAGAGGTATCTTCTATCAACATATTGCGGTGGTCTATGTAGCTCGAAAGAGAAGTGACTGGCAACCAGCGCACAGGCACCCTCAGTGGTGGACAACGTAGACAGATTCAGAATGTATGGATCCCTCTCGCTCCCGACGCCATGATCAAATGGCAGGATGACATTTAGTACATGCCCCGTTGTCGGGGGCATGGGGCGCTGGAGTACCGGAATCTTATCAGAGGCTAACCGCTCCCGTTGCGCACCTTGGAAGCACGTTACATACCCATACACCGTCTGTATTGCACGGGCTTTGAGGCCATTAGGTCTGGTGCACTGGGGGATAGTGGCTATTATAGTTCCAGATCCAGGGACGCTATAGCATTCAATGTAGGAGGGTCGCCCCAGCTGCCGATCAGCCTTTGTTCTGGCCAGCCGTAATGGAATTGGTCGCGCGGATAGGACAGGTCTCTTCTGAGCTGGGCAACGCCTGATCGCTAGCCCATGGACAAAGCGGGCACATACAGGTGCGGTGCCTTCCTTGTTAGGACAAACTCTAGGATTTCTATTGGAGGGTTCATACCAGGCCCTCTGCCAAACACAATGTCAAAACAGTCTTGTAAAGGAAAGGGAAATCCCATTAGCTGACTAGTAGAATCTTTCAATAACTCCAGTATGTCCCATACAGTGGGGCCATCAGCATCAACAGACAGAACACAGGGCATCGCGGGAGGTGGTCGAAGGTGAATGTTTGTTGCCAGGAGGCTGGTGTAACACACAGTGCATTGCGGGTACACATAGATACTCCGCTCGCCAGGGACAAGCTCTCCGAACGTTCGGATGCATTCCTCGTAAATAGCATGTCCACAGTGTAGGGGCCTCGAAGGACACCGCATGATGCAGACAAGGCATATCAGATTGCTTGGGATGTGCCGGAACAGCCCCTGATATGACTTGAGAATATCCCGATGTGAGGCGACTGGAGTAATCCGTCTGATCTTCTGCCGATAGGTAAGATCCCCAACAATAGACCCTATTCTAGAAAGGATGTTGTGCTGCCTTAGCCGCTGTCGAATAGCATATCCAACTGCGTCAGTATAGTAATCCCGGTAGAGAGTATCATACACCTCTAATGGGTGAAAGGCGGTGGGATTTGAGATTAGCATTTACCTGATGGTATGGGTGGATATGTACAAACCATGTATGCTGTGCTGGCAATTATCAAGAACAATACAGGAGGCAAGTATTATACAGGCTGAGTGGATAGACGTTATGTGTCCCAGCAGCCATGCCGCATGCATAGCGAATTCGGGTGGCACAGGCATAGTCAGTCGAGATGAGAGCAGAAAGCCAAAGGGTTCCTCCTTGGTTTTGGAAAGGTGATCACATGCAGAGCTGTGATGGCACACATGCTCACTTGCCGCGAACAGCCACCTTGTCCCCCTACGTATGTTCTGTATATCTCCCATCTTCTGTAGTGCTATTAGGATGGGATTCGAATCTGCGGTGAGGTGTGTGGTTTGGAGAACCTCGAGGGCTTAGCTCCTAGGTTCGCTAAGGCCCTCTAGGTGAACCATTTCAAGGAAATTGCATTCCTCATTGAGTACAACAACTATCCGTTGCCCATTGAAACGGTGGCGACTTGAGTTGTCAATACCACTCATTAAGTTGGCCAGCCATCGGGCTAGTTCGTGGGCTCTACCCAGGTCCTGCCCAAAGATACAGAGGATGTCCATAAAGGGAACAATCAAGTGCCTGAAAGCCTCCTTGATTCCCGAGGTCCCTGGTAACGGCATCCCAGTATTGGGTAACCATGATAGTGGCCTTTACTTTGTCCTGTGGCTTGTGGGCTCGGGGGAGGCTACGGGACCTAGTTGCGCATTCATAGAGAGTGTCCCGCAATCTGCAAGGAGGACTGGTGATTGATTACCACAGGTGGAGGGGAGAAGGTGGAGATGAATGTCGGCATGGTTCCTGGTGCCTGACGATCTCGACTTGGATGCACACCTCTGTAGTGCTTCAGACATGGTGGGGTCGCCAATGAGAGCCACCAATGATGGGGTTTGGGTAGTGGGATTAGGAAGTAGGTCAGGCCCGAGCAGGATTTGGAGTCGACTGAAGTCCAGCAGTGTGGTGTCATGAACACGAAACCAGGAGGTATGTGCGGATCCAAACATTTCTTTCCCTATCGCAATACCTGGGTCTCGGTGTTCCTTAAAGCTCCCGACCAGCACTCAGTCTGTCTTAACCGCACTCGATCTATAAAGATTAAATATAGTACCTACTAAGTTGCTAGTATCCAGAGTGCAAGCTCCAGGCTCAGAGCGCCTAGGAATTCCTATAAAGATGGCCACTCCAGGACGTAACCCCACGACCTTTAGAATATACAGTGCTGTGCACAGGCCATGGAGAGACGTAACTGGGACAACAGCTTCAGGAAGCGGAAGGCAGGGATTTACAAGAAGGGATATCAACTATCGCTACTTGATGCGAGGGTGGCTATTATTATCGAGCGAGGAAGCCGGTACTATATATTCCGCTCTGTTAGTGACCAGGATTGGCCTCCCCCAATGACTGAAATTGGGGTATATAATCAGACCCCTTACACAACCCATGGGGGCTGACAGACAAAGCAATATAAGGGCCGACCACCTGAGTATAGAACATCAGATGACGTCAAACCTAGGATGGCCGGGGGTGTTGAGATTGGGCCTCCACCAAGTCTGAATGAGTATGGGGTATTGTGAATAGATAGTCTTGGCTTGTACGGTGTTAGGATAAAGCACTGGAGTATAAATATATGTTCAATGCAGCTTCGGATAGGTCAGACTGTGCTAGACCACACATACAGAATGGAAAAGACATCAAATTGAATTACCCTCTGGCCGATTGCTGAACAACAGCTGCAGCTTATTACCAAACCCCGGCCTCGGGGCCGGTACCCCATAACTGCGCGTGATGCAGTTCCTACCGCAGCGGGATCACCGTGGACAACCTACAAAGGCATAGTAACGCTAGAGCTGGCAGGTACGGCGGTTATCGCGAGCAGACCCGACAACACCCTATTGGCGATCAACATCCTGAGTGGCAAGGGGCGAGCTGAAGATATTCCCCCCCTGGTGCATCCCAGCATCGTACATATCTATGAAGCATATATCCTGCACAATGATATCTATGTGGTGTCCGAGTATATGGTACACTCGGTCTCGCTTGCCGAGATCAATGCATGTCCTAAATTGCTGACCGAACCACAAATAGCTATGGTTGTCGCTGAGGTAGGTGGGATAACGTTTCTGCTCACCATGTCTGCTCACCGCTCCCATGTCCTGAAGGGGATCCAGTTCTTACATGATAGGCGATTGTTACATGGGTTGATAAAACCTTGTAATATACTAGCTGGCAGCAGTGGAGTGGATTAAGCAATTAAGATAGTCGTGTAATGATTCTCCGATCCTGCATTTTCCAAGGGTAACCAGGTTAGCCAATCTAGCCTCATGCGCGGAACTACCCCACAACCCTGGGGAGGACCTTGAGGATGTACGGTGCCTGCGCGCTATGATGAGGCATCTGATGGAGAGGGGTCTGGTCATCCACCCAGAACTGACAAAGATAGAGAATCCTGGGCAATGGTCAGCTGAGGCGATAAACTTCAATGATACCACGGCCTTCGCAACCCCAGTACGCTTGCTGGTGTAAGTATGAGAACACCACATCATGTAGCCTCTCTAATATTCCCCATAGCAAGCCTTTGTGAAGAGGGCCGCGCCGACTACAAGTCTGTTGGGCCTGGTAGTCCTTTCTACACTAGCGGCAAGACGCTATTGGAAGCCATATTCAGGGACAGACCCATGGGATGGGCATATGCGGCAGGCCAATGTTCTACCTTAAAGTTTAACGTGTGTGAAGGAGCTAGAGCCACAGGATTCGCTGTACGGTCTTGTATGGTAAACCTTAACGGATGGCGGTTATACTGTGAACGAACCGCCAATTACACAATAGGGCGGGCATGTGAATGAACCGTTCCTAGAGCATATGATTAGTGGACAACCTCGGTGGAGCCAATGTCATGTGCTCAGTGGCTAAGCGGGCTTGGAACTGCAGGGTTGTGGTATGGCAAGGCTCACGGGGTCCAGGCGTAGCACGGAAGAAGACCAATCAGGTCACACAGGCATTGTATGCAAAGGCAAGAGCGACCTCGGGCCAGCGAAGAACCCGAAGACAGTATCGAACAATGCCGCAAGGAGGAGGATCGAGGCCGAGAGGAAGGCGAGGGTAACATGTATCATTCTTTCTAACTACAATGCGCATCTGATGACCCTTACAAACTCACGACTCGTATATGTAACATGCTTAACTGCATAGGATGCGTAAGGCCCGCCCTGTTGTGTGCCTCTTCACCGCCCACCTCCCACTCTAAGCCTAGACGAACGGCGTGGGACTAGAACCCCCTCGCCCCTGCCCATGGGCTCGGGCTTGCCACCGCCCACAGACCCGGGGTTACGGCTGCCCACCACCACAACCACTGCAAAGGTACTCCTACCCACCCTCCGTGGGGTGTTCGAACCCATCCCCACAGTCTCAGTTCCCATATCCCTAACCACATGTCCACCTCTACCAGTCATACCACCACCCCGAACGGTGGGCCCACCTAACACTATAGCTTCAGCATCACCTCCGCCCCCTATCGGCACTGACCCTATCGAGCTGGTATCCCCCAAAGGGGATGGTATCCCACTGCCCCCAGCGGGGTGTTTGGAACCTGCCCCCCTAGCCTCAATCCCCATATCCCTAACCACATGTACCCCTCCCGTAGTCATACCCCCATCTCCCGGGGCAGGCCCGCCTACCGCCATGGCCTCTGAATCACCCCTGCCCCCTATTGGCACAGACCCTATCGAACTGGTATCCCTCAACGGTGATACCTCATCATTCCCCACAGGCTGTATCCCACTTGGCTTCCCCAAGCACCTCTCCTCGTAGTTCCGCCTTTCAACATGATCACTGCGCATCCGTTGTACTATGCCTATAGCGGCATGCTCTGTAACACGTTCCCCATCCCACGAAGCTACACGCAGGGCCACAAATGGGAATCAACAGTCGAAGTCGGCAATCCCAGTATAGGGATACTCTCCAAGTACTGGCACTATAAAGCGTCGTATCTTGTAGTTTAGGTGAGTACTTAGCAATGCGACATTAGACTACAATGGGGACAGACATACTTCTAGTGGTTGCGTGCTCATTAGGGTTGAATACACAGTCGTCAGGGGGAAATTGAGCACGGAGACCTCGGCCTTCCAGAATATCCTCGAGTTGCGTGCTAAGCCGCTTGCTATAATCGCAGATAGGCGGTGAGGCAGGGGACGGATCGATAGTGGAAGCGGTCATGGTCGGGTGTGTCCGCCGAGGAGGGTTGTTGCAGTCACAAACAACTGTTGAGGTATATACTCCCCCTTTATAGGATACAACGTGTATTGGGGCAAGCACCGTCGCCATGGCAACGGGTGCTTGGACCTGCATCATATGATATAGTCTCCGTGCATGCTAGGACACTGGGGCTGTGAGGAACATGGTTGGGGTCGTTTGATACTCGCGTAGTACAAGTTACAAGGTTGCCTGTCACCGCCTGGCCTTCATCGCGGCCCCACCGGAGTGTACTAGTACTGTACCCCTGGCCTGTAGCAGATCCCAGCCCAATTAGGGGCTTTTTAGCTACTCGAGTAGCTACAGGAAAGTCCACGGTATACACTGAAGTATGACCTAAAAACTCCTATAACAAAAGAAACAACTCCTTCTTCAAATAAAATCAAACCTTCGCCTGTTGCACATACAACTTAGTAACTCAAGATGCTAAACTAGCATTACGTGTAATAGGAAATTCCTCCACCCCTCCGGATGTGGAGGGCGTCCTTGTGGCCGATCACCGCTAGATGATGGTCATCAGTTACCGACCTCTCGGGTGAGGTAAAGGAGGTATTATAGGGAAATTTAGGCAACCTAAGGCATTCTCTATCCTGCCTCTGAGCCCTTCACGACTCGTTTACTTGTATTGGTACAGTACTTGATGAGCCTAAATCACAATAGACGTAACGCTATGTGTGGTGACGAACAAGTCATTTGCTACTGGTATGAGTTTATGCGACCTCCCATTGGACTTTGTACTTGTATAGGCGGACTGATATGCCCAGCGTGATTTCCCGCAAAGGATCACGGGCACCTGTATTGGAGTACAACTGCCATGGGTAAAGTTTTCGCACACACCAAAGTGGCTTACTAGCGAAGAAATGATCACAAGGTAGTGTGTACGAAAACATAACCCATGGCACTTGTACGAGGGGATACATGCCTTTTCCGACCCCCATCCGTCTCATAATTTGCCCCCTGACCCGAGTACCTGCCTGGGACAGGGAGCACTCGGTATGTACGTGGGTGACCGGACAGGTAGGTATGTGTTTACTTGTGCGGGTGCTCGGGTACCTCCACCTTCCCACCTTCCCCGTGTGTAAACAATATCCCTGAGCGTCTAGTCAGATAGGCCCACTCACACCTGACATGGGTGTACTCGCCGTCCACTCCTCTCGGAGACTATCCCTGTATGTCTAGTCAGATAGACCCCACATCTGATGTTAGTGTACGGCCCTCGCAATCCACCCGCTCACGCACCTTCCCTGAGTGCCTGTAGTACGAGCACAACTCGTCAGGCAGGCCACCTTACGCATGGAACTGGTGCGCTCGTCATCCACCCTCACGCACCATCCATGAATACCCTGGTAGCCAGGTAGGTCCCCTCACACTTTATATCAGTGTAACCGAGTGCATACCATCCACGCTCTCCCACACCACCCCCGAGTGTCTTGTCAGGGCCCCCCACACCCGGGCATATTGTACGGTACTCGCCAGTTGCCCTCCCCCGCACCTCCCCTGTGTGCCTGTAGTCCGAGTGGCTAGAGAGATCGCCTCACACTTGGAATTGGTGCGCTCGTCATCCACCCTCACGCACCATCCATGAGTGCCTTGGTAGTCAGGTAGGTCCCCTCACACTTGATATCGTTGTAACCGAGTGCATACCATCCACGCTCTCCCACACCATCCCCGAGTGTCTAGTCAGGCCCCCCACATCCATATTAGTATACATTGTACACGCCACCCACTCCCACACGCAGCACCCCTGAGTGCCCTGGAAGTCAGATGAGTGCACTCACACTTGATATCGGTGTACGGTACTAGGGGTTGGGTGTCTGTCTTCGCCCAGATAATAAACCCCCCTACCTTTCTCAGTACCTCATCCCTACCCCTAGTACGAGTGCTTGTAGTCAGATAGGCCACCTCACACTTGATATCGGTGTACGCGTACCGTACATGTCAACCACCCTCACCCCACCATCTCCGAGTGTCTGGCCAGGCTCCTACACCCATTTGGTGTAGGCGCCGCCTACCCTCACACCATCCCTGAGTGTCTCCCTCACACCTAGATCGGTATGCTTGCCGTCCACAGACACACGCACCATCCCTGCGTGCCTATGGTAGTCTGATAGATCTCATCACACTTGATATTGGTGTAATAGGGTGTGAGCAAAATTCTGTCCAACTTTCCATATATAGCGCAATTTGGTGAAGGCAAAAAAGTCAGTCGAACTCTTGGCGCAGTGGCAGGGGCAAATACTGTTCGGAGAGTGACCGAGAAGGCCTGGAACCAAAAAGAGGGGGTTTGACAGACATACCCTTCACCCCCGGTACGTGCCATCCACCCTCTACACCATTCCTGATTGTCCAGTTAGGTGGGACCCACACCCTGCCCCCTCACCTATCGGTGTACGGGTACTGTACCAGTACCAGAAACAGGGATAATCGTGGAGTCAGAGCTTTGTATGGCAAAGGATATTGCCTCCACGATAGATATGCCCATGGATACCGCCCCTCGTACAGGCGTATAGTCCGATAGGCCCCCTACTAGTATCCGCTGTCCACTCTCACACACCATCGGTGAATGTCTACGAGTGCTATATTGATGGGCCTTCTCGTCGCAGATTGCCCATATCAGGCAGGCGACTAATACACGGTAGATATATAGTGGCCGCAATCATGGTCAGATGAGGCCCGCAGTCCCATCCCCTTTGAGTGACACCTTCATCGCGTATACAAGTAGTATAACCCTTGTCTAACGTCGGGTATGCCCCAATTGGCTGGTAGTCCAGTCAACCAACTACGGGGTCAGGTTGTTTCATGCCAAGGGTTCGCCAGATGCTTTTCCCCCCTCCAAAATCGCACCAAGATTAGCTGCTCTATTGGTCATGGTCACACATACACTGTACTTGAGTACCTTTGCACACACCCTAGTACCACGATCCGAGCCAACGCTTCTTACTGAGTGGGCGAGAAGGCCCTGGGCCAGCCAGCGAAGTTCCACAGACCTTTTTCCTTTTCCGAAATCACTCTACTTTGGGGAATTCTCATCAAGATTGCCCCGTACTTGCGCAGAGGGTTGTCGGTAGGTGTGGCGAACTCGGGCTTTACTGGCCCAAATTATTTGTGTGTAACCATAGGAACAGCCAATCTTGGCTGGGTTCCTAGGGACAAGTACTTGTTACAGGCAAGCAGTACCGTATCCAGATACAGGGGTAATCCTAAAGTTGGAATTTTGTTTGGCAAATAATCCGTGCACGCCACAATCCGCGACTCATGTGTCAGGATACTTGTTTCCTGGGACAAGTACAAAGGGGGTAGGGGAAGGTTTGGCGAACGTGGCGGTGCTGCGTCGGCAGCCCACTTCCTATATTGCTACCGCTACATGTACCGCCGTATTCGCCAGACTTTCCCTTACCCCCTTCGTACTCTGGTGACCGGGCAGAGAGGGGTTAGAAAGTGTGGCTCAGTGAGTGAGTGGGATTTGTGAGAGAGTTCCCCCCAGTGGTTAGATTACAGTAATAATTTGCCACAGTGTGCTTTTTCTGCCGGAGGGTTTCCTGGTGGGGTTTCCTCTCACTCACTAATCAGGCCAAGCTCTTTTCATGGGTGGGGAAGTTCGTTTTGTCCAGGGGCGGCCCCTCTCCTTCCTAGCCTCTCCCACCCCTTCACACGACCCCCCCCCACCATGCCCGCGCTCTAGTTTCCGCAAAGGAAACAATTGACTCTCCCACCTTACCGCCGTCATTATTTCCTCCCTTTCTTCCGCCAGCCTCTATGCCGGCGACCATCTCCTAGTGACGAACAACGATGGGCGACGACTGTGGATGGGGGCCCCCGAGCGACAATGAGCGACAATAACACTAAGGGAAATGACCGCGTACGATTGGCGATGACGACGGATAATGATAGTGTGTGGGCGGGCGATAGCGATTGCATGCCAAACGGCATCTCCACCAGCCTTCAGTACACATGTACCGGCGTCTGGTCCCAAGATAGGTGCGTTGTTCATCCTGTCAGGAGACCACCTGGCCCGTATATTGCAGTATTTCCGGGGCATCCCTATAGCTATAAAGAGATGAGAATGGTGGGCAGAGGTGTGAGCTGGTGGCTCCTGATAGCGGATACATCGTCTGTTGATCCTCGAGCTCGCTATCATATTCGACATGGCAGTCAATAACCAAGTATGCACCTCACTCCTTCCATTCATGCACGCGCTCTATATCCGCTGACAGGGCTTATTGGGAGACTCGGAGTAACTACATGGGCGCATATCGGAGGTGTCCCTCAATGTTGTGTTGTGTTAGACGGTAACTAGTTCGTCTATCCGTTCTCCATCGCTAGCCGCCCTTCTCCAGAGGCATACCCATTGCCAATGCACCTCCCTCTGGCCATATCGCGACACGCAGGTAACTAGTGGCAAGCCCGGCTGTGCGGGGCTCCGGTGTGGGCTCCCTGGGACAAGTGAATGAATTGTGGTTGGGCTTGTCATAATATGTTACAATCTCCAATGGAGCCATGATGAAAGTCGTGTGGTGCCGAGCGGGGATCAGTAACATATTCCCCTGTTACCCTACACTCACTAACCCACCCAGTTAAAGACTGTACTCTCATTCAATATGTTTGTTCTAGTATATAACCTGCCAATTGAAAAGGCCAGATGTGGGATGGTTGCTAGAATGCCATGCCTGCTTTTCTGCTACCCCTCCTTTTGGAGGCTTTCCTCCTTGCATGGTGTGACGGTGCTGGCGCGTTTGTTGCCCAGTGGAAGGCCCTTGCCAAGGCCGCGAGGCGGGGGCTAACTTAATAGTATTGCCGCACCGGCGCCGGAGGGCTGTGATCTAGGCAACGTCCCAGGACACCCAAACACCCCCGCCACTCGGACAGATACTGATTGGTGGGGTTTGTATGAAGTTATGAGCGTGTTCGGCACAGTAGCCCCAGTTCATCTAAGTAAGCCACTTGAGATTTTCTTATTCGAGTTTAGCTGTCCAGGTGAGGGGGTGCCCAGGTGGCCAGGGAGGTCGTTATGTTAATCCTACACATGTGAATAACCGATCTAGCCGCCAGAGCCGCCAGCCAATATTGGACCCCGCTGCTTTAGCTGTTGCCCATCTGGGCTTCCTTGTGTAAGCTGGGATGGATCACACGGCACTGGAGTCGGTAACATTCAGCACACCACTACGCGTGTCACTATGGGTGTCGGGAACTTGGTGCAAAGCTTCCTCCACATGTTTAAGCTATATATATTCGCCTGGGTGTGTTCCCCATCCACTCAGGACACTCCTCATCCACTCAGGACATTACACAACCTCTTAGCGCAGCCCCATACATACTCTGCGGCAGCTACAACACCATGAGCGCTCCCTCCGGTACCTGGTCACCTTCTGAGGTTGCCTATCTATTGTTCTACATGTCCCACGGTTTGACACATCAGTCTATCGCAACGCTATTGGACCTATACGCCAGGTTGCCAGATGGTAGGAGAGCCCGAACCTTGGATGCCGTTCGCACCAAGGCCCAGGAGCTCTGTACCACCCTTGAGCTCAACAACGACGATGGTACATGTAACCCAGCGAAGGTGCTTGAATGCCTTTCCCTTTATCTAGAGGAGCATAGGCTTGTGAAACCCGACCCCGGTCGGGAGCTTACATCCGAGGAGAGGGCACACAGTGTATGTGAGATACTCCACCCCAGGGGAACAGTATACTAAACCCACCTGACTAGTGAAAGCGATCGCACACACGGCCGACCTGTTACAGGTGGGGGGGGGGTGATGTGTGGGTTACGCTTAGGGGCCTTCGGATCCCCGGGGGGCCTCTGTGGATCGCATCAATATTGTGAACTAGAATGCAAAGTTAATCCCACGAGCCCCACTGGTATCTGTGGACATGGGATGTCACTCGCAGGCACTAGGTAATTAACTAAGAATGTTTTGAATCTTTCCCTCTGCTGTGATTTCCTCTCGCGATGTGTCTAGGCACTATCCGGTATGGGCCCACTGCCCGGTCGGGCCATGTCTCGTGTATATAGTTGTTGAAGTACATAATGGATGCCAGGCCCTCTTATATCGTTATCGGAACATTATCCACCCGCCCTCGCACTACCCGAATCCCTAGCGGGTACCGTCCCCATACCATAGCACGAGGTAGGGCTAAATGCAAACCCAGAGGACCCACATAGATCGCCATTAGCCTAACCCGCGCTGGCCGCCGGGGCCCTTCCATTTGAGGCGTTCAATGTGCCAGAGACCTCGGTGGACCAATGGTCAAGTCTCTCAAGATAGGTGATTATCCTCAATAGACTTTAGGCCCATTAGCGCTCTGGTATCCCTACATGTGCCTATCACGTACCGCTCTTCCAGTTTCCCAACCCGCTGCTCGAGGGCCTCAAGGCGCTCCTCAACCGGCCGCAGTGTATTCCCATCCAGTGCGTGTGTGGTATGGAGGTCACGGCCAACCTGCAGTGCGTCCCCGGCAATAAACAGGTCGACAAACCTCTGGATCGCCTCATCGCTCAGATCGGATTGGTCTGTCATATTTAGTTATGGTTTGGTATCGTTGTGCTACCCCCTTCTTATATAGTCCCGGTTCATAGTACGGGGTAAATATAAGTGCGATAATATAGCCAGACACCTACTCTAACTTTACACTAAGTATCGGCAGTCACTACGGGATATACAGGTGGGCCTGACGATATAAAGGGATCCCATTGGGGCCACAGTCGCCCCAGGGATGTAAACGATAGGTAGCATCTAGATGGCCGATACGGATGAGCTGGCAATGGGCGAGTTGGTATACCCCCGAATACCCCATGCAGCCGAGCGAGCTAATTCAGGACAGGAACACACAGAACCGCTAACGGAAAGGCAGGTGGTGGGGATACAATGCGACATGATTGAGCTACCAGAGCTGGTATACCGCTAGATGTCTAGCCGCGCGATGTATCACTAATATTGTCCAGGACCTGGGCAGCGATGTGGGGCGGTCGAGGGTGGGGGTGAAGATCCAGGGCCTATTAAAGCATGAGATACATCGCTACTACAAGGCACAGAACCTCAGGATGGTTGTGCTACAGATGTCAATGCTGAGGCGTTGGCGGGAGGCATTGGCAAAAGGGGATGAGGGGGCCCAGGTAGGGACACTGTAACTAGGGAGGGTGCGAATGAGGCAAGGTGGAGATGTAGCAATACCAGAAGCAGATTTCAACTTTGCTCATAGAGTGATAGTACGTGGCCAGTGATACCTACCTATCTTGAGTATAGCATAATACATTAGCAGATATATCTGGTTGTCAATGTCAATGTACCAGGGTTCGCGCACGTGCAGTTCCACATCGGTGGAGGTGGATACTAGAATGATATACTGTCACAGGCCATAGCCTACTAGCTAGCGGGGCCCCTACTCGAAGGAGCTGACACAAAGCTGTTAGGTCACCAATCTATTCCTCCCTCATGCCCCGCGGATTTGACTACCCTACAAAATGTATTACAATACCCCTTCTGGCCCTTCGCCTACGATGCGAATATCGGCGCAGGATGTATATATCTAGCAGCTGTTGTTAGGATGTTGAAAGCATGAATTGGGAGCCAGGAGCACCTCTATGTGCTTTGTGTCTGAATAGTCCCAGATCCAGTAGACTGTATAAATATTGCCGGGCTGCACATCCCATGGAATAGTGAAGGGACTGTTGCATGGGATATTCAAACCACCTCGCCCTCTTGAGATAGGTGTTCCATTGGCTTCGGTACATGTACCATCGTGAACTGGGGCTGCCGCAAGAACTAGGAAATATTAGCCTGGCGAGTGTGGTGCATTATCTGAAGGCCTTACGCTCTCCCCGCTGCCCCCCCCGAGCTCCCCACTCCATAATCTCATAGAGCGTATCGCACAGCGTCGGGCGTTTTGTCCCATACCAAAAGGTCATCCCACTGTCGCCTACAGGGTCGCCCGCTCTGGGTTTGGAAACGTGGCCGTTTTCAGTGTAACTAGCCCGCACACGCGACCCCACCTGGGCTGCCAATCATGGGAACCCTAGGCCCTGAACCTGCGTTAGCTGTGCCTCTCTACAGACTGGTGTCTCAAGTGTAATATCTAGTATCTTATTCGTCGCATAGTCGTCAAGATGGCCCGCTATAATATCGGTTAGGTAACGTATAGCTAATGTTATGAAGTGCATACTATAATTGCAAATGTACCCAGGGTGTCCATAGACATCGCCCGAGGGTGTGATCAGTACGAGAGTATCGATCTGCACAATATTAGCCCGCCCCGGAGCGGGGAACGTTTGAGCCTTACCCAGGAGTGCGCATGGGCAACCGCGGCAAGGGCAATGATAGTGATCAGATAATATGGGTATGGCATGTTTTTTCTGGGGTTGGGCAGGTGGGTGCTCATGGGATGTTATATCCTCTATCTCCTTTGCAATCATTAGGCGACTATAACCTCGAACAACCTATTACGGGTGCATCCATATTCGTGGCGAACCCGGGCTAGGCCACCCGATACGCTATGCTGGGTAGGCGAGCATGGGGCTGGGGGGTACTGTTTGTATGGGTGATTGGGTGATGGGCTATATTGAAGCCCTATTTCATTGCAGTCACCTAAGGTCACTGGTAGATGTTATATCTAGTTTCGGACTTCAAGAGCAAATAACATTCATTCATTGACCACCATCATGTATCTAGCCCAGGGTGGGCCCTAGGGCAGCTCGCCCCTAGTGGCGCCCTGGCGTCGATAGTATTCCAACACAGTTGAGGGGAGTGGACAGGCCTCCGGGTCGCCTTGCCATACCCCATTCCCCAGCGCCGCTGTCATTGACTCCTCTACTGGTAAGTCCCCGGGCACGCCCTGGCCTTCTGGGACATCCACACTATACCACATGCCACCGCCACCCATACCGATGTTCGCCCGGAATACTCCACTCTCTTGACTGATGTCGATCCCATTCTGATAGATTCCAAGGTCATTGCCCTGGTGACCTCCATTTCCACCGTAATCCTGATAGACGTCATGATAGCCTAGCCCGGCACCGGCTCCAATCTCGCCCATACCCTCCCCTGTGCTCTCATGGTCGTCCTCGACCTCGTCATCTTCGTCTGCATCTTCATCCTCATCCTCGCTCTCATCCTCGTCATCATCAGCGATTTCGTCCTCGCCCTCGTCCTCGTCCTCGTCCCGGTCATCATCATCACTGTCTTCGATGCCATCGTTCCCATCCCTGCCCCAATGATGGTGGTCGTCATTCCCGCTGGACGGGGCACCCCCCTCCCCATAGCTATACATGTCAGTGTTTCCATTGCCAAGGGCGGCTGGGTTGCCATCCCCAACCTCGTCCCCCCCCCTCCAATACACCCGCGTGTCTTCGTACCGATTGACGAACACATATTCAGCTTCATTCGCGGCCTCATTGTGATCGCCCTGCCCAACTTCAACTTCCCCTTTCCCCACAATGCTACCACCCCCCCCTCATTGCCATCTCCACCGTTGCCATCTGTCCCACCACTCTCCTGGCCTCCATAGCGATCGTGGCTGTCCTCTCTCTGACCCCCAGCACCCCCTTCGACATTGCGGCGCTTCCACTGGTATCTGTTAGCTTACTCCAGACCAGCTCTGACTGAACTTACCTTGTAGTATTGGTACCGTAGGCTGTCTGTGCTCCTTGCTGGTACCGGGAAGCGCCTTCAAAATTCCGCTGTGATTGATCCCCAGTTGCGTGGCCCCATCTGCCTCCGAAGCACCAGAATGTACTGAATCTCCTCATCTGTGTAGGAGGCCTAGCGTTGGAGCTTACGTTGTGCACACCGTATCATTGTAATTATTCTAGGTCTCTCTGTTCCAAGTTTTATTTATACGCTGTGCCATGACTCCATCCAGGGGCATCATATGTTATACTCAGTGGAAAGAGAGTACTGAGTGGAAAGGGAATACTGAGTGGAAAGGGAATAATACTAGGGTGCTCCTTATTGGTGATGCATGGTCACATTGAGTGCCCGGCCCTCTGTTTTAGCGTGATTGGGTATAAGAAAGGGCCATCACTCTGGTGGGTGGTATCTCAAATTATCATTCAGCCATTTCCAAAATGTCATATCACAATAGTACGGGGTTGGCGCTCCCTGGTGGCTCAGGCAAGTCTTGCAACCATGAAGCACTCTTGTATCTTACCGGCTAAGTATAGTAGAGTTCCCAGAGGGGCCCATGGCCACAGGACAAAAGCAGGTCTTTGTGAGGGTACTACAAAACTGGATTACAGAGGATATCCAGCTCAAAGCAGGTCTTTGTGCATGGCTCTCCCATATACAACAGCTCCGGCGATCCATCAGGAGTTTGGAGTCTCAACGTGAATGGCTAAGCAGTGAGGTCCTTGACCTGGGTGGTAGGATCGCGGAGGTGGAGAGTGAGATGGCTGACTGAGGGGGCTTGTGGGAGGATAATGTGTTCCTCATATATCTTTTCTTTATTCCATTTACGGTTGTCCCTCGGCGCTTGTAGGTGGATACATATAGCATATGTGCGGCACCATTGTTTGCCACTCCAAACTACAAAGCCTTTCATTATTCAAGTTCCCAAACCTAAGTCCTCAGTCTGTACATTATGACTTCTAGTCCAGGTACTGCAATTGGTATCCTCCTGGTATTCCTCATAGCGTCCTGCTGGCCAGTGATGCCGATGCCTCATAGCGGCCGCTGTATATGTGACACGACTACGAACGAAACGTCCACAGCTTCTAGACCTGGCCGATTTCCCCTAGAGCGCAACTACACCACCCTGGCATTGACGGTTGCAAACACCTTACCCTCTTACAGTAATAGCACGTTCAGGCCTACTCTACCTAGTTCCCTCACTCCTGCTCCTACCACACCTTCGGGCCTACTGATCTCGACAGGGCCTGTGAGATATACGGGGCAGTATTGCAGTAACTGGAGGCTAAACCAGAACATCACTACACCACTGCCCGCTGTCCACTCAACGACCACACTTACAGTTACAGCGGTAGACCTTAGCACCTTTACCTTAGTCTCGGTTGTGGGACCATCGGTGCCAGGGTAGGCGAGGTCCAATGGTCCTATAGAAGGATGGGTAGATTGGAGCTTGGGGGAGGGGTGGGAGATTTGGGGACCGGGCCGGGGGGGGTTTCTACTATGTATCTAATATGCTCCTGGAGCTGGTCTCGGGACAGAGGTGATCTCAGACTGCTGTACTATCAATATACACACCAGATACTGTATACCGGTAGCATCACCAGGGTAATGTCTGTGCGCGCAGCCGGCACCGCCTTCAACGTAAGCTCGGTGCATTCTTGAGATTAGGCCCGTGCGCAAATGGCGCCTCCACCGGTGATAATCCGTGGCTTGAGTCGGAGGTTATGTCACGATACTAGAGCACTGGTACTCTGCAAGGCGACTGACACTGGTAGGAGGTAGTACTCAGGTATGGGCATGGGATTAGAAAAGAAAAGAGAAAGAGGTTTTACCGCGATTGCCGATATTTACTGGGCCCGGGATGCGCAAAGTCTGTAAATTCCCTTATTAGTCATGTCAATACTCGGGTATGGGCATATACATGGTGCCTATAGGCTGTGCTCCCAGCCGTCTAGTCCAACTGCTCCAATGGCCGTTGGCTAGTATACAAGTAGGATAGACTACCCACGCGCCATCATGCCCCGCCTCACTCCGCTTGGATAGCTTAATGCTGTTTTGCTACCGGCACTCTGCGTAGCACTTTCTCCCTTCCGGTTCCTGACATCTCAACCATTCGCGTTGTGAATTACAATTCAATAATCAAGAGGTAATATAGTCTATATCCACCAGGGAAGACAGAAAGGTACCGAACAGCAACAAAAGAAGGAAAGTGAGTTACAAAAGTGCCCCCCATTGTGTATAAAATCTTGACTCCACCCACCCATTCATCACGATGTCAGCTACCACCTCTCGCTCACAGTGCGGGGTTCTGGTCTGCGTATTCATGCCTCGGTATGGTCCCCATACCTCAATCTGGAAGCAACCTTCCTCTAAGATCAGTTAAAAGGCTCGCAACACGCTCACGGCTGGCCTAGAAAGATATTAGTATGATTTGTACGTTTCGTGCAGGAAATCTATTATTACAAGTAGGCGGCCCGCCTCAACATAAATGCGATAAAGGTAATCCCCTCCAATGTATGCACCATTTTCGGTATCCTAGAGGCGTTAGTCCTGCACCCTCTGAATGGTCGGGCATATCTCAAGTTCATTTGCCAATCGAATACGATCCTCACGGGGTGTATTAGTATACCTCACCATAGCAAACTTCAGGCAGAGCCTACCCTAAAACTAGGTAAGCGAATGGACTATCCAACGATGCTGGTACTATGATTACCTGAGTACGTAGGTTGATATTATTTTGTCCATAGAGTAGTGGGGTGACAGGCCCAGGCTGCGTCGTGGGGCCGTGGTCACTTAGCATGGCCATCTGGAGTCGGGTCACCCCGCGAAAGTCTTGCCGCTCCTGCACTGCCATATCCGCTGGCCGCATGATGGTACTACTAGTTGAAGAGAGATGGAGCGGGTGGCAAGGTTAGTGTCGATTGGAAGGTCGGCATTCGCCCTGTAATGGGGTAGCCTTATATACCACAGTGGCAGTCTACCCTGGGGTGTGGGAAGACAGGGGATATAGCCTAGAGGTTACAGGACGCTGGGACGAATGGAGGACACGGATACCCTACCTATCAATAACTACAAACAGGGGCTACCGGACTAGGTGGGAATCTAAGGGCTAGGCAGGGTGCATTCTAGTATAAAGGGTATTATCCCTCAGGGCTAGGTACAAGTATCACAGACACCCCCTCCAGTTCTCCACCCCCGGCCGACCTGGCCTCCCCCGACCCCTACAGCCCTTTTAACGCCCTTGACACCTTCCGCCCCTTCAACCGCTTCAGCTCCTCCAACTCCCTGAGCCTCAGTCCCATACTCCTCCGCCTCTCTTGGGCCTCATAGATCTGTTACTGCACAGCTTGCAGAGTATGCCTAGGGTGCGCGGCATCCTGCCTTGCGCGATAGAGGCACTGGGCCACAGCTAGGCGGTCGCGCGACCACCACGCCATGATGGAATCGGCGGTGGGCGGACAGATATGACAGTGGCTTTGAGATTCAGGCGATAATCCTAATAGTATCAGCATGTGTGGTATACATTGGGGGCTCAACAGACCTTTAGTACCCATAGTAAATTCGGAAGCAAGATGTGTTCTTGTGCCATGGCCTCATGGCACTTTGCAGTAGTATAAATACCATCTGCAGGCTCGCATATGCAACGGTGGCTAATTCTAGGGGTCCAGGTGTACCAGGGCATAGGTGCCTACTGTTACCCTACCTGACGGCTTGTGAGATAACCGGAATTCAGGATTGTCTCAGCAGACAGAATCCCTGTCGTCCATCCATGAGACTGCACCAATGCAGGGTAATACTGCCGGGCATCGGGGGTCTGCAGGGCTCCATTGGAGCGTCTAGCACCCCTGTCCTGTGATCCCCTGTACCGCAGGATGGCTACCACCAATGTTCGCGATCTGCAATATGACCACCTACCACATCCGGCCATATGCACTCTGGGCATTCCCGGCGATGTGCGCTAGACTTGGTGTAGGACATGCAGAATCATACTCTGTAACTTAGTGTATAATGGTGCGCGTCGTGCAGAATTACATACTAGAACCTTGTGCATAATAGTGTACCTCATGCAGGAATATATACTAGAACTGAGTGCATAATAGTATGCTTCATTCAGAATCATATACTAGAATTTAGTGTATAGCAGTACACTCCTTCATACAGAATCATCTACTAGAACTTAGTGCATAGCAGTACACTCCATACAGAATCGTATACTAGAACCTAGTGTATAATAGCACATGCAGGGTGTACCAGCATGCAGGGCTCCCCGGGTAAAGGGCCGTGACCCTGTATAGGCTCTCGGATATATGTCTGGCTTCCTCGTTAAATATCCCTCACGCGCCTTTGCCGCCAGTGCACCTGCTATCGCATACTATGACTATAAATGCATACCCTATCTATAGTCATAATGATACAAAGTCGCTGACAGTGGGTGGGCACCAGGGATAGGCCAATTTCAAAGACGTATCGTAAAGGCACATGAGGGGGGACGGACAACCCCCCATTCGGCTATGCAGCTACAACTTGTCGCTCAGTACAGGTACGCTATCCGAGGTCGGGTGCATCTGAACGGCCGCTACCCATGTAGGCCATGGCATCGGAGGTCCATGGACAAGTGCTTCAAGGTATTGACCATCCACGGAAGAGAAACACCAGTTGTGGCAGGCGTAGGAACAGTGTGAGGACTGCCCACGACCTCCCCGGAGTCCCGTATGGAGGGCGATAGTGACGGCACGGAGGGGCTAGAATGCTTCTGGGATTATCGGAACTTTGTCTCATAATATATGTTTAATAGTAATTGCTGCCTCATGGCCTATCACCCGGCTCTAAGGGAGGAAGGTTGCGGTTACCAGAGGGTCCTGGCCAGACCCCAAGGTCTACTAGCGAGACGTCCTGCTGGAGCGCCGCTCCTACTGCACTGCGAACCTTGTCTATCATGGGAGGGCCTGCGCATACAGCCACTACAGTATTGCCCCGCCCGCGGTCCAATTCTGCGCTTAGGGTGTGCTTGATATCAATATCCCCGAAGGCCCTGTTCACACGGTCGTGCTCCCCAAAGTGCTCCTCGCTGGCCGGGTGGGTGAGGGGGTCATTGTATGCACCGGCCACCTAAATGGATATACCCAGTACCTATCGCGTTAGCTCCTTGCCTTCTTAGCATCATGTACACCGCATACGTACGTATTCCACATCAAGCCTGAGCAGTTCATCGATCCATTCCTTCACCCATTCCTGATGTGCTCCGCACTGTTAGACCTAGTGCTCGGCATGTGAGGGGGGGGGACTTTGAGCCTCACCCTCACTGTCCAGCTTCCAGTAGAGGACTATGCTTTGGGTCCGTGCCCTGGACGCACTATGCCACTCCAGTAAGCGACGGATATATGGGACCTGTGCGGCTATGCCCACCCCCGACGCGAATATCAATACCGTGCCGTATGATCATATATCTCGCTCTGTTCCAAAGGGCCCCTCCACGAGGGCATACAGCGTGCACCCTGCATAGAGCAGTAGCCTCCTCGTAAATCCACCCCGGGGTCGGATGAGTATGCCTATCCTATCCACCTCCCACCAGGCTATCGAAAAGGGATGGGATTGCCAGAAAGTCCGAATACCCATTCCGAACACACACAGGTAGATGTGCTGCCCGGCAAAGAAGCGCCATGGCCGTGGCACTACAATAGTAATCTGGATTGCGTCGAGTAAAGGTCGGACCGTCAGGCGTCTGGCATCCGTGCTCGTCCCGCAGCTCCGATACCAGATGTGCCCCAACCTGGATATGTATACTACAACCAGGAGCCCAATGGCTATGCTTAGGTAGAGTAGCCCCAACCTGGATGGAACGACATAGAGGTGATACCACAACGACCCGAGTAAACAGAGCCCATGGGCTATGTGCCCATTTACGGCGGTCTTGTATGTTTGCGCATATGAAAGTAATGGGGACATTAGTATCATCCCAAGCATAATGACGCCCGCCTATGCATTTAAACTCACGTCTGAACATGGGAGGGTATAGCCAACTCACTACCAGTCCAGTGATACCAACTGCATTGAGCTCCAGGCACCTCCCATAACCAAGTACAATAATGGAGTGTACAACACCATTGCTGATGGTTATCCAACCCAGCCAGCTGTGTGCAATCTGCTGCCCATGCGGGGATAGGTAGGTGTAGCTGGTGGGTAAGCTCACCCGGCCTCCCAGGCAAAGCAGGATCATGTGAATAGTCGCTAACTGGCCAGTACGGCTGCGGATGTCGCCTGCTCCTCCAGCGGTAATCAGGATGCACAGCCAGTTTGCAGCCATGCCAGACACAAATCGAGATAGCCTAGATGCGGCTTAGGCGGTTGGGCCCACCTAGCCATTGAGGGACCATGGAACATATAAGGTATCGGCGTATCGGGATATTTACATGATGGTATAGGCGTGATAGTAGTATACATGTGAGCAGGAACAGAGTTGGAAGAGCTACCAGAGCTCCAAGGGCTACCGAATACCACTTTATAGCATTCATCATATCGCATGTCCTTCCATATCATTGAGGTTAGTCTTATATACACATTCAATGTAGTGGGCTCACGGTCAGTCACTCGGCATTCCTCCAAGGTCCAGCCGATATTCCAATTTCGGCATTTTGGTAAAGCGATAACTGTTGGAACCCTTCGTAGCATTTTTATAACTGACATCGGCTATTTAAGGAAATCCCTCCTGTTTATAGAGCACAACCCCATTGACAGCCCTTACGTGTGGGTGCTTTTCCCAAACCACCTCCGCTGACCTTTCCCCTTGTCGCATATCCCATCTGGTTCCTTCTTTACAGTTTTAGTTATCTGCCCCTTTGGTACAGCGGGGCGCGTAAGTGAGGTCTTCAGGTCTTGAATCCGGTCACGGAGGTGAGCATGCTCTATCTCCAGGTGGTGATGGCGTACAGCAAGGGTGTTGTTGTCTGCGCCAAGGGCCTCGTAGGCTTGGCGGTATCTCTCCACCTCGACGTAGAGCGCAGCGCACTGTCGATGTAGTGCCTCAAGTTGGTGATGCAAGGACTCATTACATTGGTAGCAGTAGCACGGTATCGCCAGGCCAACGTCCGTAAACGCCTTTCACAGACCTTCCCAGTGGCCAGACCTCTTGGTACCTCACTAGGAGGTATTGTCAGGCTCGGAGGGTTGTGCCCTGTAGGCATTGGGATTTTCAGGGGGTTCTGAGTAGTTGACATAGGCAAATAGGGAGAGCCGGAGAGCAGTGCTTGGTTAACCCTTTATTGATACGGGCTATATGGGGTTGGAGGCATTCCTTTTATAGCCAACAGAGCACTAGCCGCCCAATTCCATATACTTCGTGGATCAAGACTTGTTGCATCCTGCAAGTACAATACTGACCTTACGAACATGTGGGCTCGCAATACCCCTAGCCCCCAAGTCCATCCCATATTATTCGGAATGACTAGCCAAAGGGAAGCTGAGTTGAGGGAGCGTGAGATTCGGCAGGAGCGCCAACACCGGTTCAAAGGGTCCGCCCGCCTATACACCAAGGCGCTGCGGTTTCCGGAGGAGATCCTAAAGGCAATAGATCAGCGGAACGTGGACCATTTAGTGGATATCTACAAGACCCAGGGGTGCCTACGGCAAGAGCGGAAACACCGTATACCTGTCCTAATCGAGTCGAGCGCCCTGGCGACCGCTCTCGAGACCTCTGGGGTTGATGCAGGAACGCTTGTAGGCTCTGACGGTGGCCCACCCATGCTACATCTGCCTGACTCCTCCGTCGAGTGTCGCCATGGCCCGCACCGCATCCTGGCAGCTAACCAATATCTTGAACCCAATAGCAGATGGTGGGTGGTTGATCTGTACGATAAAGGAAAGTCACCCGCCACCTATTGTGGATGTTAAGGCCCTTACCCAGTAGGTTAGACTCGAGTAAGATACTCCAGCAATACCTCCATGATGGGTATACGAATTCCAAGAGTAGGAGCGATGGGGAGATCTTCCAGAGGATTTGCCTATACAACAGATCTGGCCAGCGGGACCTGGAGCAGATCATGTGGTGCTACCTGTCAGCTAGCAAGTGTAGGGACCTCCGGCAGCTCCTCGCAAATGGCGCCCTGCGCAAAGCATTTGACAATCTCCTCCCCTGGCCTGGGCTCTGGCCCTCCATAAGGCTAGGAACCTTGTATAGGCTCCTAACGATGAGGTGTGATGACGTAAGGCACCATTCTCTCTCTCTCTCTCTCCCTCTCGCTCTCTATACTACAGGATACACGATGGCACGGATAGGAGGCTATGCAATATCTCCAACGGATACGGAATACATGGACCTGTATCTGTGTGGACCGAGATGACCTAGGGGCCAGTACAGACTTAAAAACAGTTGAAACGCTGCAATTGCGAGCGCCATGCGCCTCGAATGCTGATTGGAGATATATCGAAAAGAGGATTGATTCTATGCTGCTATTCCCTATCATTACTGACAATACAGATCGCGAGGTTGTCCGCGCTAGCATCCACCAGATGAGACAGATTCTATCTCTGTTTACATTCATTGAAGACCTGAATTACCTTGATAGTTGCTCGAAGGCATTTCGTTCCCTAATCAACTCTCCGCAGGGTACCATATATGAATGTATGTCACACCTATATACCGGGGGTGAGCCTACCCACAGTCGCATGCTCGTAGAATTGCAGAATGGTACATTCAGAGAATGTACAGGCAATGCTACAGATGGTCGAGAGTTCGGTTACCGGCAACTGTGGTTATATGTCATGCGACATTTCCCAGAGATGGTAGCCGCAACACCACGGAAGGAAAGCGGGAAGACTAAGCTTAAGATAAAGGAACCTGATCCAAGGATATGGCATGGGTTTGGAACGCTAGCACGACGTCTGGGGTTTGACTCTGACGCGATTACTGAGCTCATTGAGAAAAACCCAGATGAGAGGGCAGCTAGGGAATTCCTTCATAGCTCACGTCCTCCCTGACAATACTCTATAAAGCAACCCGAATTACAAAACAACATCTGCCACATTAGCAGGATCCTTAAGAGTATGTCAACACGTGGCCAGACACTAGGGCGAGGGCCAGCACTCGTTACGAGTAATAGTTCATGTGAAGCGCTATCAAGACGAGGTGGTAGGCCGTTTCAACAATCCCACGAATACGATAAGGGCTCTATGTACCTAGACCTGCCATATTGCACGGAGCCAGAGGGCGAGGATATAACGTCTCTGTACTCGCCACGGGAGGTATATTTCTCATTCTTTGGCCGCAGGGTTTTGCAGAGGGCAGGTACCAAGAGACACCCAAATGACAGGCTGGGAAGCCCTGGGAGTGTGCGTCCAGCCCCAGCCAAAAGGGCATTTTCCGCCGGCGAAAGCGTGGAGAGTCCGCAGCATACCCCACCGGATGGAGCCCCGGTTACTGAGGGGTATGGAGAGGTGGTACGGGAACAATCAGTATGTTGTCACACCCCCACCAATGTGTTGCCCATCCTTGAGGAGTCACAGGAGTACCAGAGGGTGGCAGAGGAGCACTCGGCGCACCAGCCTCTTGGGCCGCTGGCACTGAACATCTATCGGTGGAATGGGTTACGCGTACTGCAATCACGACTAGGGCATTTCCTGAATCTTGGATATTCGGTCTGGGAGGGGGACAAGGTGCTACGTCCGGATCTCGACATGGATCGCTTTTTTAAATAACGCAGTGTTAACCTTGGTACATCCTAATGATATTGCGTCATATTTGGAACAATCAAGATGAGTTGTATGTACATGGCCGTCTATCAACCAATTCAGAAGAGAAAGGAACCCTGCGCTTAGAGAGGTATGGGCTGTTGTGCTAGCTAGATAGCCTTTATTATTATAGCGAGTATCATGGTATAAGGAAATATCTATTGCTGAACTGGGGTTGAGTGTAAATTCCATCCGGACCAATACTATCACTGAAGCTGTCACCTAGGATCCCTAGTACAATGCTGGCAATGGCTATTGCTGAGCTCCAGCAATAGCAGTCCATGATGAAACCCAACAACACTCCTCAGGTTAGAGGCTCCACACTGATCTGGCAACAAAGCAAGCTGTGATCTAAAGGTCGTTAGCACTACCTCAATAGCGTGGTGCCATCACTTATACTCACCCTTTCGAGGGGAGGATCAGCGTGCACCGCTGTCATGAACAGGATCCAGAACCAAGGTCCTAAGGCAACAACATGGCCTGGGCCGGCAGGCCGGCAGGCTCTATGTATATTATAGATTAACATCCTTGCGTGAGCGACCGTAAAAGCTTGTCCGCTAATATCATGCCTACCTGCCCAATCACCTCCCGATACCCTGCACCGTGACTTGGTCATTGGCTTAAAGAACCCAGTGTGCTCCTGACAACCTCCACCAGTAGCGTGGAAGGTCTTATCAGTGAGTGATGGCCCCATGAACCACTGTGTTACCAATAGCCACCATGCTGTTGCTAGAAGCCATTGAAAGCGGGGATCTATACCCTGAACCGATCGAGAGTGGGAACGATACATGCCTAGGCAAATAAGAGTTGCCCATAACCAAGGCTTGCCTAGGAGGATGTAATTCACAAGACCCTTGTCACTTGGAAGGAAGACAGTATATGGTCGCAGGATGGTTGCGAGTGGAAAACGCGTGAGGATAGGTACGAGGCCTGGAACTACCAGGCTCCAAGATGACCAGAGAGGGAACGTTGGATGTCGAGATAAACAACGACTTGCCATAACTATGCAATCTGCACCACTGCAGGATGGTGGTAAGAGAAAGAAGCAAATTGGTGTGCTTGTGGTGATGATGGGAAGGGAGGAGGGCTGGAGCGAGGAGTCGCGTGGAGTGTGGGGAGGGGTACTGATGGTCGCGGAAACCGCCAGGCCTCGATGAGGCGCCCCTTGTCTTGGCACGGGTGGTGTATGTGATTCTGCTTGCCAAGGTATGCTGCGCACCCGGAGATAGGAAGGAGGGGGTTCTATCAACCGCGATACCCTTCCAATACCCCTCTAGTCGATAGTCCCTCAGGCCTCCTCTTCATGGCACTTTGTGATCTGAACGGAATCGTGAACTGCCCCATCGCACCCTCCGTCGCCACCTTCTAGCTGTCTAAAGTTTGTACCATACTCTACATAATGTCCTTCCGTCGCCCTCCTCAGTACCAAGCTCTGGTCGACATACTACTGCCTAGCTATACCGCAGCGTGGCTCGCACATCAAACTATAGCTCCAAGGGCTCACCCTCTGCTATTCCAAAGACCCCAAGACTTTGCGAGTTCAACGAGGAGGCACCTCTCCGTTGCCCGACCTCCATGTAACAGAGGCTAGTGGCAAGAGCTCCCGGGCAAAGCCTGTCCTACAGAGCCACAGTTTATGCCCGCTGTCCCACATCATGGTTAATAACATTGAACTTAAAAGAAGTGTTCATTGCCAGGCAGGGCAGGGCGTGCTTTACCATGAGGGGCCCCGCTGTTACGTGGCTCTGGGGGGAGTATTGAGTAGGTCCTTCCCATCCGGCCACCCCGTTTCCTGCCACCTAAACCTACCCGGTGCCCGCTCCTTGCGGGTGACAAAGCGAGGAAAGCCTTAGGAATTGCCATCGGCCTTGGTTTTTCGTGTCCCGGAAGACCCCGTAACGAGTTCTACCTATAGGGCGATCTAACCCACCGCCACAGTCCATAGCCCATCCGGTTCGTCCATTCAGCCATTCGCACACTGCCTACTGTCCATACCGTACAAGCCCGTACGATTTACCGTCGCCCACCACCCGCCAATCTGGCGACTCAATGACGAAACCTCTTGAACAATATTAGTACTTTCCCGGAACAGTATAGCCTTAACCCCGCGGCTCCTTTAGATCTCATTAACTGGTTTCGCAATTCAGTTAACTTACTAAACCAAACCTAATGTGGGCTGATCTGCGATTTACAAAGACTCCCTGAAATAGCGAATCATATGGTACACTGGAAGGTGGGTACATCATATCTACTAGGTACATTAGATTGAATATAGCACGATAAGATCAGGCTACATTTGCGCGCCATGTGCAGAGTCAGTGAAACTCTTGTGATGCGTCAAGCTTTCCTACATGACGGCCCAAGGAGGCAGAGTATTACTCGATCGCATTTCGCCAGCCTCTAAACTACTCAAATCCCGCAATATCAGACAGATAGAGAGATATGGGCACAGGTTTATTTTCAAGACGTGGACCAACCAACAATCGGTTAAATTAAATTGATAAATCAAGCTACAATGAGTATAGATGTACACAGGCTGGCCATTCGTTCTAGGTAAATGGCCTGCCAAACTCTTGGCACAGTGGCTAGAGGAAATACCTTTCCCTAGATCGTTAAGATGTGATGCCAGCCAGAAGGGGTCCGACAGGCCCACCCTAGACAGCCCATCGTGCCCATCTAGCCATCCAACACACGTACCGTTGAGTCATGAAGCCATTCTCACACTGGCCATAGTCCATAGTTAGATAATCTATCTGGTCCTTATATGAGGACTAGGCTAGAAATATGAAATAACAAGAGCGGTCTGGTGGCGCCACCCTTGCCAGGTATCTTGCCCAGATCATAGTCTCAACACGCTCCTCATCCATTAGGTCTCGCAGTTCATATCGAGTCCGATTGATTCTCTCCCGTTCCTCTTTAAGGTATAACCATACCTGTAAGCTAGTAAAATGTTAATAATATTACTCGGCAAGCCCTGGTACAAAACATACCGAAGGAGCTCGAAGGCATAGCGAGAGTTGCAATGGGTAGGAGTTCGTTCCCCAGACCGAGGAGGCTGGATAAGCTCACACTCTATTGCTATCGACAGATCTTGCCTATCTCCATGAGTTATATATAGCTCAGAGAACTATTTCAGAAAGCACACATACCTTGTTATGTCGCGAGCGCTCGCCGCTGTCCGCAGTACAGACATATTGGGGATGATAATAGGGAAATGTTAACTGTGGCCGATTGAATACCTTGTGTTGTGTAGAAAGGGGGGAGAGGGTAGATAAAGCATGAGGAAATGTTGCTCTATGGCCGTCAGGTCACAAATATCCAAATTGAACAGAGATTAGATGTCTGGAAATGGAAAGAGGCATAGACATCTGAAACACCAACACCACACATGTCCTTGCACAGACGGCTGGAACCAAAAACCAGCCGATTACCTCACAGTGCACCTCGCTGCAGGCGAGGCGGATGTGAATACCCCAAGGGCAGGGCGCCATCCCAACACCGTAAACTCTCATTAAATCCACCATCATTGATCTGAGACAAACGCCCCGAGAAGGAATAGCGTATAGGTCAGGCAGGCTGAACTTGGTACAAGTGCCAGGGATAAGGTTTTCGTACTCGACATGCTCTGTCTCCGTTACAACCACGGTAATTAAAAAAACCACACCAAGTTTTCTGCCAAGACCAATTCTTATTGGCCGGAAGGATTTTCTCACAACCTCGCTCTTTACTCCACTGGGGTAAAACCTTTTCTTCTCTCACTGCTCTCAGTGTTCGCCCTGCCTACTATGTCAGGCCAACCTGCCCCC
>QLOI01003302.1:0-25693 GCA_003313605.1 Tuber umbilicatum | reverse complement strand
GAGTCTAGGACACCCTCAGGAAGAAAACAGCTATCATGGCCTGATGACCAAAGCGCAAGAAAACATTCAGGGTCTATGGGTGTTCGCACTCAGAATGATAAGATAAATTAGTTAGCGGGTTGTTAGAGGTACTTAGGCAGGATAGGTATTAGATGTACCGACCGCGGAAACTCACGCGGGATATAAATATAAGAGTTCCTCCCCAGCTATTAGACAACCAGCGAACGGAGAAGAGATCTTATCAATATAACACGTTATTACATACAATTCGTACTCCTAGTAGTATTAGCGAACAAAAAACCTTGCGACTATTCTCACGACGCCTCCCTGACATTTCTCCGTTATTCAATTACACCATACGCATAACTATACTCTACTGAGCTCTGAGTTGGTTACCCGTAACATACATGTACATTGCTGGGGGCTCGACCTTTACTGGCACGCATATAGAGAAGATATAGACAAGACCGAATACGATTTGGAGTGGTTTTATGTATCAACGGAGTCTGACTTATAACCTGAGAGTTGGGAATTTTAAGTTGGTCGAATATGTCGCAAGATTCAGTAACCTTGAAAAACACATCTGAGGATACTCAGATGGAAGACATATTAATGGTGCTTTCACACCGTGGCGGGCATACTCTATTGATTTAGCCCAAGCCTGGTAGCATCTTTGCTAGACAACCCCAAGTAGTAGGAAAGTGAAGAGGACACTCAAGGAGTGGGACACCCAATTCTCTTACTCCTACTCCAGAGGTAAACCTACGTCGAATGGCAAAAAGAGTAGTAGCCATCCTCAACCAGATAAGTCACTTGGTTGTGACGAACCAAAGCAAACCTGAAATTGCTTTTAAAAATTTGACAGTACAGGGACAAGCTCAGGCCAGGGACTTAGAAACTGTTAGGCAACAGTTAGTTGATGGGGAAGAGCTTGTGGAAAGTGAAATAAACTCGGTCGTCGTCCAATGGATGGAGCTAGAGGTAGAGCTACGACAAGAAACCGAATTGTTCAAGAGACAAGTAGAGGAGGAATTCAGGCTTGCACAAGAAGGATGGAAAACAGACAGAAAGAGGAAGAGGGAGATCCTTCAGCTAAAAGCAGAGGAAGAAGGAGATCCTTCAGCTAAAAGCAGAGGAGAATAGACGACGACAGCAGAAGCAAGCCAAGGATAATAAACGGGTACAGCAGACCCTTGGGCAAACCACCCAAGAGT
This sequence comes from Tuber umbilicatum, assembly GCA_003313605.1. Taxonomy (NCBI): domain Eukaryota; kingdom Fungi; phylum Ascomycota; class Pezizomycetes; order Pezizales; family Tuberaceae; genus Tuber; species Tuber umbilicatum. The sequence continues at coordinate 24,479 of QLOI01003302.1, read as the reverse complement.
TATACCAATGAGATGTGGCGTTAGAGCAGGAGCTGCAACAAGTAAAGGAAGTAATGGAGGAAGAACACTCCAAATCAAAGGCTCGAGGAATAGATTTGCAGCTTCAGCTACAGACACTGGAAGAAGAATGAATGACAGATACACACTGTCTGGACCAGTTGGTGGTTGAGTTTACCCAAAGGCTTGAGGAAGCTTCTCGGTGGAGAAGAAGGAGTGTACAGGAAGGGCTGGAAGAAATTCCAGAGGAGGACTTTAATGAAAGTCCAAGAGGGTCTGATAGGAAGGGAGAGGAACCCGGGAAAGGAAATGGGAGAAAGTTACCCCCACAACCACCACATATTCCGGCTGGAGGAGCACCAGACCCAGGCGATAGTGATGACGGTGGGGACCCAGGGAAGGGACAAGGACTAGGTAACATCTCTGGAAAGACGCCTAAATGAAAGGCCACTGAAGAAGAAGACGCAAAACAGTTTGCAGATGTTATCGCAGACAGACTAGTCAAAGGCGACAAACGTCCATCAGACCCACCTTGGAAATGGAAGCGAAAGCCATACCAGCGAATCCAGTCTTGGATAATAGCCTATAGGGATTATTTCTCATGAAATCCCATTCTCTGGCAAGAAGACAAAGACAAAATCATTTATGCCTTAGGCCGTTGCAATGGGAAGGACCTACAATGGTTTAAAGACTGGTGTTGAATGTCAATGGATGGCAGCCTTGACTACGACCTGGTAGAAGGAGTGGAACAGTGAGAACGATTTTGACAGGCAATAATTAGACGGTTTAGGAGCAAAACTAAAGACCAAGAATCACATAATGCAAGAGAACGAATTAAATACGAGGGGAATATTACCACGTTCATGCTGGCCATACAAGGGGGAAATGTGAAGGCTAGACTGATGGGTGTAGAGTAAAGAGTGATGATTGAGAAAAAACTCCCTAAAGAAATACTACGACAGCTATCGAATGAGGAATACGACCGGGAAGAAGACTGGTTGTAGGCCTTCAAGTTTGTGAGAAAAAAGAAGGAAAACTTTCTTAAAGAAAACAGGCTTACAGCCGAAGAGGGTAGGCAAAGGATGGGTAAGAGACGCCGCGATTCTGAGGGTTCTGAGATAAAGAGGGTTAAAAAATTAAAAACCCAGAAGTGAGAAAAGTCCACCAGTTTTAAAGAGCCAAACAAAGAGCCAACTGGTAACTGAGAAAGGGCCCATTTAGAAATTCTGTATAATGTAATTGATAAGGGGAAAACCGACAATGCCTGTACGCGATGTGGTATGACAAACCACTTTTGGAAGAAATGTCACAAATGGATAGTGGTAGCCAACATCCAGATTCATGGCGCCACTAGAAAGAGACTTAAGGAACAGAAGAAAAAGTCAAACTTCGGGCCTCGAAAATTGCCGGTCAACATGGTTGAACGAGCACCTCGACCTATACGAGTCTGGGAATTAGAATAGGATGAATGAATCCTTGCGGCACCACTGGGGACGGCGCGTGGGTAGTCTAGTCTAAGTACTAGGAATCGAAAAAGGCTTGGACATACTTGGAAAATCCATGTTTTAGTGACTAGGAAACGTCCCTATAATGGGGCCTCTAACCTACTCGAAGGTTGAAAAAAGAGGATCAAGGGAGGTCCAGTGGAGAGGTTATTATGGAGCTGAGTAGAGTACATTCCACGATCCCACTGGATACGTGAAACCCATGTGGGTTATTGAACACGGAATGTCTTTAATGGTAGTTGAACTCGTGCTTCGAATTCTTAAAGGTCTCCGATAAGGACCAACTCAGGCTACAAAATATGAAGTCTCTGTGGTCATACTAGGGAGATGGAGTAGGGGTAAGGGAGATGACCTTTAAGATAGCAATGAGGCACACTTAGCTCAGACATCATCCTCACTGGCACTTGTCAGATGTGTCAGAGACAAGGAAGGCTCTAGACTTGCACCCAAAGTACAGTCTCTGTGAAATTCGTTTGCCAGTACCGATATATGACCACATTGACGGATATGGCTACGAGGCAGAGAGGGTGGAGAATAAGTGTGTTATGGATAGAACAGGGCAGCCAGTCAGCCCTACGTACCCGGCGGTAATACTTTGTAACTATCTGGGCCATCATGGAGACCAACTTGGAAAGGCATCCTGGTTGTAAAGAGGCGCTAGCTGGGAACCCCTCAGCAGGGGGTAAAGACCGCTTGTAGTGGGCTGCCCAATAGCTAAAATGTTTGTTCCTAAGATAGTTAGTGAAATATTCGCTTACAACTAAAGGTCAAAGAAGTTGACATTAGGGGCTGTAATGGCTGAAAAAGATGCAGTTGTAAGCCGCACAAGACCGAGATATTAACTGGTGAGGCCTTGGCACAAGCATGCTAGATGCCTACCAAGGGGACCACCTAATAGAGGTGAATGTATGTGTTCAAGAGCCTCTACTTGAAAAAGGCGCAACCAGCCGAGATATCCAATGAGTCAATAAGGAACCTCTCAGTAGGGGGTAAAGAGCGCTCATAGTGGGCTGCCCGGAAGACATAACAACCAAGTTTGTCAGAGGAGGCCTCAGTGGCTGAAACTGCACGGGCGGGGTAACAAACATTGCTGTTATCATGATAGACAAACGAAAGCGTGATGAGCATTTGAGCTCATTACATCAGTGAAAATTTACCTTTGCGCTCAGAACGTTAATCGCGAATTGACGTCGCGCCCTGATTTGTGTCATTCAGCGCCCATCATCCGAACTCTGCCCTGACACGGACCCCTTGCGTTCTGAGCGCCCTGACAGCGCCTGGTGCACCACCCCAGCGCCTGAACATCGTCTGGTACTCGGCTTTGGCGCATTGATGACGTCCGGGCTACCCCTGCCCCGACAGCTGATGTTTTCATAAACTCTCTTCCGCCGTCTACGCTCCGACGTTTTCCTTGTCATGCTCTTCACGTCCTAAGTCTTTGCTCTATTCATGATGCGTCCAGATAGTATTTGGACGTTCATGTATCTCAATAACTGCCTCTAAGCAACATTACGACATCCTCCTGGTACCATTTGATCCCCAGGAACAATTCGAGACATTGTCCCCATGGTGCCCTGTGTTGCTGATTCTTCCAAAATTCGTTCTGAAGATGTTTATTATTTTCTGCCTGCCCGCACGCCCCACAGTACTTATTAACTCTCCCATGTGCCATTATATTGTAGCTATTGACTTTATTGCCACACTTCACATTACAGGCAAACAAATTCAATCAATTATTACTACTCTACATTTCCATTATCCCTCTTCATTACCCTCACAAACGCCCCCACACTGGCACCCCCTTAGTCCAAATCCCCAAAGTTGAGCGAGAGGCGCCCTGATAGCGTAGGGCTCGTAGCATTGTCTTCTATGTGTTCTTTGCTAACCTCACGTACGCCAGCAGAATCTAGCTACTCGAGTACATGCGCATCTGAGGCCTGTATAAAATCTAATGACAAGTCAGTCACCTGGGAGTCCTTTTGGCTGTCCTGGCGCCCAACAAGGGCCACAACACGCATCCAGCTGGGAGTCCCACTGCGTGGAGTGCACCGCCTCGGGGTCGAGCTGGATGGTGGACTCTGTAGCTCTGCAGCTACAGCTGCCTAATTGTACCTAAAGCCTTGGCGGCGATCTTCTCGCCTGCTGTAGACCTTTTCCACTTTTGCCTTGATGGTCCCCTGAGTCTTCTTGAGGATCATCTGCTGCATCTCAACCGGGCAATCACCCCATATTGCCCTCTGCCGGGTAAGAAGGTCTGCCATCAAGTCAGCCGTCTTGGTTGCAAACAGGCAGGCTCAGTTATGAGACTCACCTCCAACTGCCTCAGGCTTGAAGTCGCCTGGGTCATTATATACACCACTTTGCCATGCCTGCAGTGTCTGGCACAGTATTGCACACGTTAAGCAGATCATCTTGCCATTAATGCATCTAATAAAATACCGTTTGGAAATCTCACGCATTCTACTGCACTTGAAGTACTTTCCCCATATGGCCTCAGCAATCTGGGGCACCAGGAATTTCAATGTTATTTCCTGCACAGAGCACAATCATTGTTAGTCATTGTCAGAGGGCTCGCTTCGTCAACAGGGTGCCAACCTCATACCCCTGCGGAGCACACATAAATATATCGTCTTCCATGAGGTAGTCCACCCTGCACACAGGGGCAGTGGGATTACCTTCGGGTAGATTGTATAGTTTTACTATTCCATCCTTCACGTGGTGAAAATTGGGACCTTACCCAGAGTGTCAATTGCGTATCTTTTCCTGTCAGTACGACGGCCGTGCCAACTTGTCGGTGTGTCTACTTACCACTGTTATGCTTTACTCCGAAAGCTCAATTTGTCCCACATCAGAAATCCTCTCGAGTGCCTGAAGCCAAACACGGTGTACCTCGGAAGTCAAAGCAACCATACCCGGCAGTGGGTCGACAAAAAGGGTGTACCAGAGAATCAACGTCCTTGCCTGAGATCCAATAGCCGCCTCTGCCCCTGAAGCTGTATCCCGCCGGGAGATAATATCAGGCCAGATGTGTTAATGCTGTGGTGTGGTCGGTTCGCCAACTAGACTTGAGCTGCTGACACCTAATGGAAGGGCATTGTAGGTGGCAAGCAGGGATGAATGTTGTATTACACTGAATGACAAGAACATCGGCAGATTATACAGTCTGCTGCAGATTATCTGTCGTGGGGCGCTTGGCGCTCTGCTGACTATAGCCGTTTCCTATGATCCAGAGGTGGTTGAAACGTACACGGTTGCCATGCGATCATTTGTTGGTCTATCTTCTGTGAGTGACTGGTGACATGGTCCTGATGTGGTGCCATCAGGAGTAGCGTCGAGCTCTGTGTCAGGCTCAGTGTCCAACTCGGTTTCATCAGATCTTTGTCAGTCATGGTACCCATCGCTGCTACCGTCGCTCAGGTGAACGGTTTCTGAGTCCACCTGTGTGTCTTGTTCGGTGTCAGGCTTGGTGTGCTCCGTGTGCTGTATTATGCTCCTCCGGAGGCACCCTGGGGGTTTTCCGAGTGCCGGTATTAAGTCTGGGGGTGATGGGTTTGGGCGTGGTAATGGTTGGTTTGACAATGTACTTGTAGAGCTGCTGGATCCGTTTTGTTGCGTTGCCGGCCTTGATCTGTCTGATGCTGTGGTATCAGTTACAGTGTCGCGTCTGCACCAATTTGAGTTGCCTACACGTGGTGTCGGCTGACTGCATGAATTAGGATTGGGTTGGCTATGCATGAGGTTCTAGCGGAATCTGGGTGAATGTTAGGAATGGTAGGAATTAGAACGTAGCAAAATAGGGTATATCTTGCGTGCCAGAAAGATGTGGAGTTTGTACATAATAGTTTTCATGCCTTCAAGGGGATGCGTTAGGTCTTATATGCTATGACTTAGGTAGGGGGTTAGTAGAATCACAGATGATCACTCGGTATTGAAAGTAAGGTTTTGCCTGCGAAAAAACAGTTTTCCTAGAGTATAGCATTATGTTTGTAGTCTAGGAGTTCTCAGAAGACATAGTTTTGTAGACTCTACTGTAAATATGGTTTACGAAATGGCGGCATCCGTAGTGTAGGACGCTAAGCATAAAATCTAGCTGTAACCGGTGTCGGTTAGTGACACTAATTCTAGTGAGACACGTGCCACACTTAAAGCGGATTAGAACTCCAAACCTCAGCTACGAACATCTCATTGACACAGCTAAACACGGGAAAATGTATTGCAATCTGGCCAATTTACTTGTTCAGTTGGGAGACACCAGGCAAATTAGGGGATATGAATTTCCGACTACAAGGCAAGAGGGCGTATGGGTATCACTATTCAAAAATACTTAAGTACCAGGGACAGGAGATCCAACCGCCAGCAACAGAGGAGACCATTCTCCAAGACAATGGAGTGCGATGGTAGGATAACTATTTGCTACAATGTGAATCACATATACAGGAACCGCACGCAACTCCCAAACAAAACACTGACGAAAGCAAACAAACAAAAGAAAAAAAAACCCCATGCAAAAAAAAGCAAATTCTAGGAACCAGACGTCTTCCTGAGCATCGCAACTTTGGCGACGCCATTTGGTTGTTGGGGGCATTGGGGCTATGGGAAGCCGGAAGCCCCTTGGGTGCCAGGGAGGAAGGGGTATTGAGGCCGCAGGAAGCTGGAAGTACCTGGGGCACCGGGGGGGAGGGGTATTAAGGCAGGGGAAAGCCGAAATTGCCGCAGGTGCCAGGGGGGGATGAAGTGCAGGAGTCAGAGCAATGGGGGAGGGCGGCCGGCCGTCACGAATTAGAGATGGGGTGACTGTCTGGGAGTCATGGGCGCCATCAAAAAGTGGATGCCAGGACGCCTCGCGTGATGCCTCCGGCAGGGACTTGGACGGGACAGAAGACTGAAAGTCAGGCTCTATGGACGAAGACACAAACACATCAGCAAAAACTTTGGTTTGCATCCTGTGCGTCCCGTGCATCTGACGCACAGGTTGCACAAAAGACAGATTGCGAATCAGGACGTAATGACGTGCCGTCGTTGCGTCCTGATTCTGCGTTCCGTGCAGCCCCCAACCCTGGCGTCCCCGACCCTCAGCCCTTGCATCCTGGCTTGGTCCCGTTCGCAAAACAGATATCCTGAGCGCCTCTGATTTGCCCCTTGGGTATCCCGGTCACCTCCTGCCTTCTCCCCCCCCGCCTCGCGACGTCTGATCTGACCCCCCTGTGCCATTCTACGCCCTGGTTCCTAGCACTCCTGTCGTGGCGCTGCCCTCTCGGCTAACCTAATGCCTAAGTTCCTCCTTGATTTACTCCCTACCCCTGTGATCTCTCCGCTTTGCTTTCCCATATCCTGACGCTCCTTCCCATGTTGGTGTTGCCTCCCGAATCTTCACCATACGTCCCGTATCTTCAAGATCATAGTTCATATAACCTCAATCTTCCGGACGTTCTTCTGATGCCTTACCCTCTATTCCCGACACTCTCCCAACACTCCTTATTTTCCTCCAGATTCTAGATACTCTCCCTTCCTCGCCTCCCCTTTCGCCGGATGTTGCCCGGACGTCGCACTCATATCTGTATTTTCTGCTCTATCCTCCGAGTCGTCATCTGTGCCCCTGATGATCCTAGTGGCTCCGCCCTTGATATCTAGAAATCTAGTTTAAAATTCCAAATATTGTATTATTACCATTACTATTAAGCCTACTATTACTCTAGTACATCCCAAATTCTACTGTCTACAATGACAGCCTCCCACATTCAACGTCGAAAACAGGACGCTTGACCCGCTATAACAATTTTCAATCCTGAGCCAGATTTTCACTAGTCGCAGCCTCCCCCTCATCCATGCCGTCCTGCAATGGATCACTGGTCGGGTTGAAAAGCCCTTGGGCGTCTTGTGAATTGTCGAGACTGAGTGACAATCTACCCGATGGGGTTGGGCTTCTCATGTTTTCTGCCGTGAGAAGAGACGAAATACCATATGGATGTTTGACGTGTGGAGGACTACTCCCCAGAAACCTTAGTTCAGGGTCTATCGCTGTCTCGCCCAAATCTAAACTATCATCCGTCTCCTGCGATTGAAAATTTCCCCCAGTCAGGCATCTAACCGGGTGCACCCCCCGTACGCCTACCCCACCCTGACTAACATTTCCATATCGTCCGGAGGATTGCATTGCCTTCCTCCTCGCCAGTTCCCTACTTACCTTCTCCATGTCGTCCTGATATCCCTCTCTCCGGACTTTCACAACTTTGTGATTTTGTTGTACTCTTGCCATGATTGCTCTACTTATATCCTCTATGACCCCCATCTGCACGTCATCTTCAAAATTCCGCCACGTCTCTTCCTGCCATGCCAACAGGTCTGGGACGTTGGGTAAAAGGTCAGCGCACCGATAGCTAACACCCTGTGATAGGCATTGTGTACTGGGAAACCATACCCCCTGCACGGTCCCCCTAGAAGTCAGGAGGATCCTGGTAGATCCCAGTCTGCCATGCCATAAGTGTATAGCAGAGGATTGCACATGTCAGGCAGATCACTGTACCGTTGATCAACGATATAAACTCCTGATCCGCCATGCCCTGCATTTTCTTTCCCGCGAAGTATTTACTATAGATTGCATCAGGGATCTGGGGCTCCAGAAACCGTAGGCTCAGGTGCTACGTCGAATTAATCTATGGAGACTGTGCGCTTATAGAGTATCCTGGACAAACCTTATACCCACTTGGGTCACGCATGGATCTGTCGCCATCGAGTAGATATTCCACCCGGCGTTTGACCGTCGTGGGATCTCGCACAGCTCGCGTCGTATTCGACGTGAGTCACTATAATCTCAAAATATTTTTCTTAACGTAGTAGAAGTACTGTGATTATACAGGCGAATATTTCGCAGAATCTTGAGTAATTAGCGCTAGCCGAGCCGTCGTCCATCCTGTGTATCTGACTTACCATGTTAATGGTTTCCTCCGAGGGCTCTATGCAACCTGTACCCCTTCCACCCCCGAGCGCCGCAGCCCAGATGCTACATACTTTGGCCTTCAAAGTCGTTGTATTCGGCAAAGGGTTATGAAAAAGTGTGTACCTCATTATCAAAGCCTTCGCACGATCTAATAAGTCCTTCTCCCCTCCAACAGCTGTACTCCGCCTACTCTTCACTCCTGATGAAAGATTATCTTGCCCTGGTGATGATTCTTGATTATATCCACGACTCGAGCTTTTAATAGTCAAGGTCAAAACATTCCTACGCCCCAGTGGCGATGAGGACACAAAGGCTGGAGGGCTGTATACCCTACTGCGGATGATCTGAGACGCAGGAGTCGGATGGGTAGGTGGTGTCTCCCGTGGTTCAGATATGGTGGAAACGGTAACAAGTCCCCCCAGTGGTCCCGTGCGGCTCATGGCCGCCTGTGATGACTGGCGCTGTAGAGTCCCCGTTGAATCCTTGATATCAGTTTCTGCCGGATCGATCTCTCCATCGCTTTCGGTCCCAGCAGATGCCCTTGAGTCTTGATACTCATCTTGGCTGTCATCCGACAAATGCACCATTTCAAGGTGCCCCGGCCCATCGTGCTCTGTTTCTAACTCCGTATACGCCATATTATGAGCAGTATACTTCCGGGCGTGCTTTGCCCGCCTTCCACGATCGGGACTTGTGCTTGCCGGGGGAGAGGAATTCTGATGTGATGAAATCTGGCTCGAATTCGATGCCACAGAAGCACTAGCGCGTTGAGATTAGGACTTTGCCTTTTCTGATATGGGCCCATTGTTACGTCGGCGTCGGCTGCGGTTGCCTACCTGGGGCACTGGCTGACTTCGTGCTTGTGTCTGCCTGTGCATCATGTACTAGTAAATTTAGCCTAAACTATATCATTGTGTAGGTCAAGGAGAGACTCAACTCAGAATTTGGCGGCGTTTCGTGAATCTGGAAAAGGGAGCTGTGTTTATGGAGAAATCCTATGACGGGTCGGGTCTTCTAACTTGAAGGTAGGGCTAGGCTCAGGTACACGTAATCATAGACTGTGACTCGGAATAAAATAGAAGTGGAGGCGCGTTTGTTCGTTTAAACTCGTGTCTAGATCAAGATAGGGGACTGTCCTTGGCTTTTAACAACCTCAGACATGACGCAAGGGGTCCTTGCAAAAACCCAGAAATGCGACGAAATGAACGTCGAGCAAATAAGAGGAGCTGAAAAACAAGGGGGCATTAGACAATTCTAGCCCTAACCGGTAAGGATAACACAGACTACCAGGATCTCTCAGCAGAACTACTACTGGTAGACGCCCCAATGCTCTTAGGAAAACCAGACCCTATGCCCGTGCTACGTATGGTTGCCAGTGAAATTACCGAGGCGTGGGAAAATCTAATGCACAAAGTATCAAGAGAACCGCGAGGTCGCCGCTACGGACGCAAGATCACAGGTTGTCACTCAGAGTAAATCGAAAGTTTATGCGCAGGAAAATGTTACCATGGATGCCCTGCTAGGCGTCAGTGCTAGAATAATGGGCATAAGAGGCTACTAGAATCTCGACGCGTGGCACCAATATGTTGGGAATGTGACTCGGTGAAAGTCAAGGGAGTGGGGACGCCTGAACAGGGAAACTGAGAGGAACCTAGTAACGCTAAATCGTAGGCTGGGGTCAGTAGTCTCAGGACAAGACGGCTGAAACGCCCCAATGCAGCTTAGACAACCAAGTCTAATATCCAGCCCAGGGATGGCGGATGTCTCCAAGAGAACCACGGAGGCTGAATGCAGAAATACTGTTGGTTTAGCATGCTGTGAAGTTATCGGCAATATTCTTGGAAATCATGCATCGGCGCCTACCGCAGCCCCAGTTCTTAATGATCAGGACAACAAGCTCTCTTGTACGAATCTTTAAAATGCGCCATGTCCTATACTAGCTGATTTGAAAAGTATCGTGACATCTTGGCACCCATGTCACGAGTCTAAAGGGCGGGATGTCCGTATACTTTTGTAATGGGGTCATACTGTAGGGCCCGTAATCAAGGGTTGTCACTCATAATACATCTCAATCTTTGTGTATACGAAAGCCTTCGACTTTGTGTATGAACTGAACTTTCCCAGACTACTATGTAGTGTCAGAGCTATCAGCTCGGCACAAGGGATCCTGGTGAAAACCTAGGAACGCGACGAAACGAAAGTACTAGAGTAAAGGAAATGAAAATGGCTGAAGATCTACACTAAATCTAGCCCAAATAGGTAAGGGTGCGACGCCTCAATCATATCCAACCCACGTACCGTACCCCAGACCACCAATGAAACGAACGCAACACGGAAAAAAAAAGAAACACGGACGCAACTCAATGGCGTGGTGCGAAAACATGAAGAAAACGCAAAGTGGGAACAGCAATCTCGTTAGTCTGCAGGGCGTCTTGCGGTGCTGCGCCCGAGAAGACGAGGCTGACCGAGCATCAGAGCAAAAGTATGGATATTGTAAGAAATGACCGAGGTCCCAGGGTAAGAATGCCAGTAAAGTAAAGGAAAGAAAAAGAGAAACAAAAGAAAACGCGGAACAAAAGTGGCGATCTCATTTGTCCACAGGGTGCTGTCCTACATTAGTAGTCCCCAGAGCCCAAACGAGACAGACCCAGCGCCAGCGTCAAGGTAAAGGATGTCGAGGGGAAAAAAACCGAAAGAGCTACAGCACGGGCAAAGGGGGTAGGTGAAAAAGAAAAAAAAATAGAAACCCAGAGCAACAAATGAAAACCAACAGCAACTGCGACAATCTCATTTGTCGACTTGAAGCCGTGCCCACAGGCTCCTTTGGGGGGCGCTTGGTGTAGGGGACGCCAGATGCCCGTCTGTGTGGCGAGTTTGTGGCGCCTTCCCTTTGCCCTTCCCTTTGCCCTTTTTACCTTTCCCTTTCCCTTTGGCCTTAATAGTAGTATTTTGCGCTTTGCCGCTCGGTGCGTCCTTGGGCGGCTTGGCTACAGATTCCAGAGCAGCGTTGGAAGATGGGCTTGGCAAGACCGGGAAAGGGATGTCGCCAGAAGGGGAAAGGATGACGGGTGCGGCGAGAGGGTCGTCAGCATCTTGGGCGCCATCAAGACCTCCTGCTGGGCCTGGTGGGGGTTGTCCACCGGAACCTCGTTGTGGCGCAAGACCCCGAGTAGTAGCGATGTCACCAAGCAATTCCTCCAGCCTCTTGTCTAGCCAACTGGCAACAAGTTGCGCGATCTTCCTTCTCGGTTTGTCCAGACTTAGCTCTGGGACGCTTGATGTTGTTGGTGCTCTAGAGTCGAGAGATGTGCTTCGAACCCGAGGTCGCCTTTGGGTTTCATGACGACTCGATGACCCATGGTCGGGGGCTTCCTCCACTGTGGCTACCGGTCGGTTCTCATCGGTAGGGAGCAAAGATTGTCGGTGGCTGGAATAGGTTATGGCGGGTTTTGTCCCAGCTGCGACATACTGTTTCCGCGAAACTGTGGTCTTCGATGGCCTAGATGGCCCAGAGGATTCGTGGGGCGTCTGGTGAGTTTTTCTTGATGCCTGAGGTGGGGGCGAGGGTGAATGTATTGTATCCGAATGGCTTTCGGAAGACTCAGTATCAGTTTCGTGGCTCTATGTAATTGATTAGCTGATGAACTTACAGCACGTTGCGCCTACCGGCGTTGGCAGAATAATACATACATATTCATCATCTGAGATCGTGATTCCGCTCCCATCCTTATCAATCAGCGCAACGACATCCTGAGGTGACTCCTCCACGTCGGAGACATCCTCGCACTCGCTATCGCTCTTGAACGATGCCCTATCGTCGTGTCTGACGCCCCAACGCTTACATAACCGGCGTTTGAAGAACGGATTTCTCCTGTTCACGGGCGCTGGCGTCGAGTCCCGGAGGCCCTCCTGGCCCTGGCGAGGCTCGATAACAAGAAGATCGAGAGACTCTTTGCTCTCGGTAGAAAGAAGCCAGGCACGGAGGTCATCATCAGTGTATAAAAAAATTGACGTCTGGTAGCTTGAGGGGTTCATCTGGGCAAGCAGGACTGTTCAGCAAAAGGGAGCCACATGCAGTCGCTCCAATCAAATATCGAGCGCACGTGATGCGCTTCGCGGCGCGTTGTGCTTTCACCATCAGGATCAAGGATTTGACATCTGGTGAGTCCAGGACGCCCCAGGTGACCTCAGGATCGATATCGCTGGGGTGTCAAAGATGGCTCCGGTAGGGGTGATCCCCTTGGGTAGCGCCAGTTCAGCGCACAACATGAGTACGGACTGCCCATGGGCAGTATGGTGAATTCCAATTGGCAACAAGTACTTCTAGGTCTATTAGTACATTTGGGAAAGCCAGGATTAGAAACCCTCACCAAATTGCTTATTGAAATCGGGGAAGTTGGCAGCCGCTTGGCGGCGCAGGTCAGTCAACTGTAATTTTTTGTACGTATCTTTAATGAGGGCCGCGATCTGACACCTAAGCTCGGCAACGTTGGTGGGGTGGTGTGAAGTTTCAATTTTATGGTACTGTTCGCGCAGGGGTGATATAGAGCGGGCGTAAGCTATGGCCACGTCCCATTGTGCACTGGTCATAGTCATAGGTTCAAGTTTCAAGGACTTCAAGTAGTTCTTGATTTGATCTCGCCAGGCCATGTATGCGGCGCTGCTCTTGCGGGGATCCTTGAAGCCACACCAACTTTTCGCAAAGGAGATGTCTCCAAAACGGCCACTGATTGCACATTAGGAGTCAGTTATGACATTTCAGTACTAACTGCCTACTGCCGGAATTAACTTACGCCGAGTTCTGTACGTCGGGTTCGAAAGGAGATTTCTGGTTGGAGCGGTGCTTGCCACTGTGGGATTTGAAGAATATTTGAGCACCACGGCCAAACCCATACATATGGGCGTGTTCAAGCTGTTTACCTACGCTTTTTTGGCCATCACTGTTGACGCAGCTCGCGGTGGTACTTTGCGACGTTTCCCACTAGATTGATCATCGGCCTCACTACCACGGCCGGGACGCCTATTGATAGTATCAAGATTAACATCTCCTGTATATTTGCTACCAGATGGGGTATCCATACTTGTTGCCCTCGTGTGGGGTTTACGGTGGGTCTCTTGGGGGCATTTTGTGTAGCGGGACGTGCCGGATTTGTAGGCAAGTATGTGAATAGAAGAAATTGAAAGAGGAAGAGGTCAAATGGCGAGGCTTGTGTTTGGTGGATAGTGTGTGTAGATGCCGGTGGTGGAGGGAACTGAAGAGAGACGCGGGGGGGTTATATGAGAGCAGGGAAGATGCCAAGAGCTCCGACGTGGTATCAATGTGAGAGGCAGAAAGGATGAGGACCTAGGCGCTGAATCTAGGTTTCCCAACGGGGGCGGAGGAGCTATTTTATAGACAACGCGGTGTGCCCTAGATCCGATGTCCGTATGAGTTTGCGCAGCGTACAAACAAAAACCCTTCGAGTCTGTTGGACTCGAAGAGGATTTTATCGTATACAGCACACAACCCCTGTAGCTTCTCCATCCCGCCACCGTTCGCGATGAAAGGGGCGCCAGGTAATAGCGCAGAGTCTGAGGGATACAGTTCTATTAATCTTAACGTTATCGTAGCTAGTACTCGCAGTCAATTGCTATATATTCTTATGTTCATAAAAGAAGCCGCCGGGCGACAACACGCAGTTCGACGCCAGGTGACGTACAGTCGGGTACAGGGCTTAGGTTGGTTAGCGCTTTCTATTCCCGCACCGACGTCAGCCCTAACCACTGCGCCCTGGATCTCGGCCAGACATCAATTGAGGCAAAACATTCAAATTCAAAACGATCATAGCATACATAAGGAACCAAAGCAACAGAGACAACAGAGGCAGGGCGTGATACCACAGGAAGAAAAACAGACTGCCAGGCAAAAACAATCTACGAAAGTAGGGAAAAGCCGATGCGCGAATCAACCCTATCCTCTGAGGTCTCCGGCATCGTGAACGCCTGTGGAAGATAAAACTACCAGAATCCGGGACAGCGAAAAAAAAAAATGAAATGAATATGGAAGAGCAGATGCGCGACTAAACCCCATGCTTAGACGCCTGAGGAAGCCGTCTTAAAGATTGGCGGGAAAAAACGACGGGAAGCATCCTGGACATTGAAACCGGAAAATTAACTCATAATGGGTCGGACTGGGGCTTGTGTGGGTAACTTGACCCTGCAGGATCGATACACACGGATGGGTATAGGTGTGTTTGGAGTGATTGGTTCTGACGGAGCCGCGATATCCCCGGCGACTTGATTGCCTTCGTTAGCATCATTTTGAATGTCCTTTGCCTCTATCAGCAAGGCCTGGGACGCTTCGTTTAAGGGCTCAATACACGTCCTCTTTGGTTCTGATTCTAAGGCTTCTTGGCCGTCTGATATGGCGGGGTGTTTGCACAGTTGGTAGTTGTCTGAAGGAGGCAGAAGTAATGTGGGTGGTGCCGCGGTATCCCCGGCGTCTTGATTGCTTTCGTCAGCATCATTTTGGATGTTCTTTGCCTCAATCGCAAGGCCTGGGACGCTTCGTTTGAGGGCTTAATACGCGTCCTCCTTGGCTCTAATTCTATGGCATCTTGGCCGTCTGACATGGCCGGGTGTTTTCGGTGCTGGTAGTTGTGTGGAGAAGGCGGAAGCAAGGTGGGTAGACTCTCTAATATTGACCATATGGAATGTGGAGTCTCCTCTTCCGGCAGTGTACGACTCACTCTAATAGGCGCCTCTAGGTCTGGTCGACTCGCGATAACCTCGACGTCTTGACTGCCTTCGACGGCGACTTGAGTGCCTTCGCTGGCGATTTGATTGCCTTGGCGGGCGGCATTCACGATGTGCCTACCTGCCTCTCGGCGACTGGGTGGGTACCTGCAATAGATACGACCTCTCCCCTCACCCGGAGCGACTGCATTGCGAATGTACCCATCCCCGGTTAGATAAGAGTACCATTGACTCGCTGGAGTTTGAGGCATCGCGTCTTCGGGATCGCGCTCGCCATATATCAGGAGATCCAACAGATCATCAGCAACAGGATTGGCAAGTAGCCATGTCCGTACGTCGGTATCGGACTGGAGGAATATATAATCAACGTCAGAGATTGGCTGGTGAGGTGCCCCGCGGATCTGCTTCCCTCCCTCGCCTGTCACTACAATAATATACAGGATATCCACCAGGGTAATTGTCTCATTGATTGCATGACAGAGCCCGCGAAAATCATAGTAGTCTAATTCCGTGAACCTCAATCCTGTGATATACGGCCAGCGCCAATATAGGCTTGTATATCGTTGTCCGGCAGTGAGGCGTGGCTGAATTTTCACTCCCAGATGTGCAGCTTGGCTGGGCTCGTACCAAACAATTCGGATGGCACGTGGGCGTCCGAGTAGTGCTGTCCAATCTATATTCCACTAGTCAGTGCGGGAAAGAATAATCCTATTCACTGGGCATCTTTGTGAGAGGGCCGACCAGTTTGAATCATCCCTCTGAGGAGTCCATGACTGCCTGCAACGACATCTCGATTGCCCTCATTGACGTCCTGGTTCCTCACCTGGGGCTCACCCTGGGCGGCGCCCTGATTTGCGCCCTGATGTGCACCCTGGTTACCACCTTGATTGCCACCTAGATTCTCGTCCTGATTGCCCACCTGGGGCTCACCCTTTGCGGCGCCCTGATTTGCACCCTGATTTGCGCCCTAGTCACCACCTTGATTGCCATCTTGATTCTCATCCTGATTGCCCACCTGGGGCTCACCTTTTGCGGCGCCCTGATTTGCATCTTGGTCACCACCTTGATTCCCACCTTGATTCCCGTCCTGATCGCCATCCTGATTCTCGTCCTGGTCTCCTCCCTGATTTTCCCCTTGATCACCGCCCTGATTCCCATCCTGATTCCCGTCCTGACCTCCTTGATTCTCCCCCTGATCGCCGTCCTAGTTTCCAGCCTGGTCTCCAGCTCCGTCTCCTTGACCACCAGGTGCTGGGATCGTGGGGTCCCAGTGTCTCGGAGCCCCAGGTGGCAGCAGGAACATGGCGACAGGCAGATGTCCAGGTACCACTTGTGCCACACCCAGGCCCGGCGTAGCCAGGAGGTTTTTTAAGAGAGTTGTTGCTAACTCTTTACCGACGTCCTTAACAAGTTGGATAATCCCTTCGTTGATCCCTGCCTGAAGGATTAGGTCGCCGGCAGCATGAGCTGTTACGAGTGAATCACACCCAGGAC
This sequence comes from Tuber umbilicatum, assembly GCA_003313605.1. Lineage (NCBI taxonomy): Eukaryota > Fungi > Ascomycota > Pezizomycetes > Pezizales > Tuberaceae > Tuber > Tuber umbilicatum. The sequence continues at coordinate 7,811 of QLOI01003302.1, read as the reverse complement.
GTAATCGCCTCATACCCATTACAATTGCAGCGAACTCTGCATCGGCAAGGTGCTCGTTGTCCACGAAATTTCTTGCGCACATCTGATCTTTCACAGTGGCACGCCACGCCGCGCAAAGCGCTCTGCCATTAGGATCGAGGGCGAACCCAACGTCAGTCTTATATTCTTTGATTCTGCGCCGGGTCGCCCGCATGGCATTGATTTGACCGACGACGCCTGTAGCAGGGAGGTTATTTATTTGCAGTGCCCCTGCTGCATTCCCATGGACGTATTGCAAGTTGGGGTTCCGCGCCATTCTTCTGAATGTAAATGTCTGAACTTGAAATCGGTGGTGATGAGGATGTTGTGAGAGGAGTGCTTCTGTGAAGTGAATTGAGTGTGTGGTGTTGGATGTGGTAGATTGTCTTGTCGATGCCGTGGATCTGGTAGGTGGTTTCCTTGGTGCCCGTGATTAGCTCTTATCTAGTCGAGTCTCTAACTCCTTGTTACCTTGAATATAGATGGATCTGGTCCCGATATTCAGCATTTCAACATACTATCCCACACCCTAAGACTAAAACAATAGGGCTTTGTATGCTTGAAAACTGGTACTTAGAGTTGCGGCAAAAATCGTTTTTGAAACTGGATGACAATGGACATTTGAATGAAACTGAGGCAGACAAAGCCATGATGGCTACTCGTGACTTTCTCTCAGGTGCGCGAGACTAATTTGATCCACAGTGGCCGTGCCGTGTGCCCCAATGATAACTCTAACCTTTTCAGTCGAGGAGGCGCCTTGCTTCGCCTCACCGCCCTACAGCGAGAGTAAACACAACACTCACTCCAGATACTATACTCAGTATTCACGGAATCGGCGGATATAAAAGTATGGCTGTTAAATGTTTATACTGCTGACGCCGATATACGCAAGCTGCGTCCCATGAGAAACATCTACGCACGGCCCATGCCGGCCTCGGCATTGCACCCGCTTCTACTGTATACTCCCTGTTATCCAACGACCCGGAATTTGTCGTGTCAGGCCTAGATGGGCGCCCGGAGTCTAGGGCGTTCGGTTCGGACTAAGATTCCGATAGTCAAACCGAGTGCTATGAACTTGACGTCTTGGAACTCGACGCGTTTGTGTCGGACGCTGAAGATTCTGACAACGAGAACACCCAGACATCCGTCGCTAACGCTCAGACTCAATATATCTGCGCCGCTGAAGCGATCGGCGATGTCCTAGGATTTGAGGAAGAGCAGAGCCACCTCTGCTAACACCCTTGGGCCCCATTCTCTGGTACCTACGATTTCAAGCTAGCCGCATGGTTTATAGCAAGTAGTGTACCGAAGTCGCAGATCAATGAATACTTTTCCAGCGGGCTCGCGGAATTGGGAAACGTCGGATATGGCTCGATGCATACATTAGAGAACCATCTCAAATTCTTAGATCCATTTGGCCCATACCTGCATTGGTCGGAGGGCCAAGTTGATGACGGCTCGAGAAAACTCCCATTTTTCTATCGGAACGTCCTGGGCTGCGTCAAATATCTTCTTCGCCAGGCAGTGTACAGAGACGATTTGGTGTACTCACCTATACGGGAACACAATTGAAGTGGATGAAGAGTGTATACAGAAATGCATACTGCAGATTGGTGGTGGGACGTACAGGTGCATCGCGTTCATCCTAGGTATCAAATGTGCCATAACAGCTAATGAAATCCGGGAAACGCTGCCACCGGGTGCAACAGTGGTCCCCATTATCGGGATATCAGATCAGACGCATTTGACCAATCTTTCCGGATATAAGAAGGCTTGGCCGGTCTACATCACCAGGAGGAATTTGACCTTGGCGTTGCGCAACCGCCCGGGATCAATGGCAGTACTCCATCTCGCCCTCTTGCCACTCCCACCGAAAATTCCAGGATCCGCGGCTGCCAACGAACTCCAGCGACAAATTAATGCCGCCGCCCTCCGGGGCGTATTCAACTTGATTTTGAGCCCCTTGCAAGACGCGGCGGGCAATGGCGTACAGATTGACTGTGCCGATGGCAAAGTCAGGAGATGATTCCCCATCATTGCTGCGTGGGCTGCCGACCATGTGGAGAATACTGTGTTGCATGGGGTAAAAACGAAAGCCTGTCCTAAATGTGAGGCGCCTGTCGACAGTCTGGGGACGGGCTCAGAGAAGCGGTATCCGGAGCGAGACTACCGCAAGTACGAAAGCCTTGCTGGCGACCATCTGACGCCAGACTCAGACGTGCACGCGACGTTCGTCTCTTTGGGCATCAAGATTGGACGGAACGTATTTTGTGGACTCGAGCGGGTTTCGGTGCCGGACCTACACCAACCAGATTTGTTACATACTATCAATCTTGGACTTTTCAAGCACCTTATGGAATGGGTTGAATCCTTCCTCCAGAAGCACCAGCGATTACAGGCATTCAATAATGTCTGGAAAGCTTTGCCGCCGTTTCCGGGATTCTTTGTGCCTAAAAGGCCCTATCGCGAATTCTCGCAGTGGTAGGGCAAGGAGATGACAAATCTAGGACGCTGTCTGTTGGGGGTTCTGGCAGCGACGCTGGCACAGCCAGATCAGATCCAGGTTGCACCTTACAGACCTGTACTGGTATGTGTGAGGTCACTACTATATTTTAGCTCGATGGCTCAATACTGAAGCCATACGCCAGAGACGCTTGAATATATGAACGAATATCTCAGGAGGTTTCACGCGACAAAGGATATTTTTTTAGAGTTTCGGAGTTCTAAGCAGACGCGGGCTAGGGTGCAAGATCAGAAGAGGGAACTGATGGTTCAGCGAAGGCCGGAACTAGCGGATAAAATGCGGAGCAGATCTAAGCGCAGTCGGATGCAGGAGGACCAGCGCGTGGAAGAGGATGACGAGCGCATGGAATTAATCAATTCTGAGTGTCATTTCAACTTCATCAAGCTTCATCTGCTCACTCACTTCACCGATCATGTCCGCCGGTTGGGCGATATCCCAATGGGCTCCACAGACGTTGGCGAGCTGGCGCACAAGGAGCAAATAAAGGATGGCTGGCGTCGGTCCAATAAAAACAATGCCGCTCAGCAAATCATAGACAGCTATAGCAGACTACACGCCATCCAAGTCAGACTTTTGAACCTTGAGTCGATTCGCCGTCGTGGTGGGATTCTACCACCGGAGGCCGTGGAGCTGCTGGAGAAAAAGAAGCTCGCGCCCGAGCCTGAGCCCATCACGCGACGCCGAGTCCAGAAAGGCCGTTGTGCCAACGTCGTCAACTTGGTTGATTTTTGCAGAACCGTGGGGGTCACTGTAGATACGATGTCCAGAGAGTTGTTTCGATATAGCCGGCAAGCCCTGCCAATTGACCGGCGCCTTCCGGAAGATCCCCAACGTCTACACTTGCTTCCAATAGAATCGCTCACACAATTGGAAATCCCAGTCCTAGTATTTCAAGAACCTGATGTTTACGACATCCACCATGCAAGATCCACCGGCGAAAGGCAGTTCTACAATCAGGCAGGGCAACAAGATTGGGCATGGGTACAAGCCGAGGGGGATCACATGTATGGGGCGCTGAGAGGCCGTCTACCTGGAAAGCTCAAGGGGCTGTGCAAACTTAGAGTTTGGGACCGAAATAATACAGTCCACAGACTAGCACTGGTCCAATTACTCAAGGTCGCCAACTCCGGGCGTCTCTCAGATACACACGACCTTCCCACTGTTCAGTTGAACCCAAACGCCCACGAGTTTGAGATTGTCAATATCGGGACGATTCTCGGGTTAGCTCATTTGATCCCGGAGGGGAGTGGATGGTGGCTAGTGAACACCTGGATTGATCTTAGGACGTTCAATGAGATCTACTAACTAGGAAATAAATTCAAGGCTCCACGCGGGACTTGCGCGACGGGCCAGATACCCGATAAACGCTCCACGCCATAGCGAGTGCCCGTCACAGCACACCATCTGCCCAACTACTATTCGCCAAAAAAAAAGGTCTGTCCCCGGACACCACCTATTGCCACGCAGTTCTGAACTGCGCTCCCGGCAGATAGGTAGAGGTCGGGACAGACTTTTTTTTTTGGCGAGTTGGAGTTAATGTGCCTCACTCTGATGCGCACTCGCTCTGGCGCCAAACATGTGATCAGACGGTGAATCGGTGGGGCGCCGGGAGTACCGGGCAGGAATGAGTGAAATCTATATAAAATCCAATAATAAACAGGTAAATATGGCAGCATAACCCAAGCGTCAACTCTGGTTAGACTAAATTTGATTAGCTAAGAAACTTAAAACATGTGTAGTCGAGGCGACTGAGAACATGAATTGAGAACCTGAAGGGAACAGGTATCGGATGCGCCAGTGCGGTTAGGATTAAACTGGAAGGCATTGCGAAAGGGGTCGAGGCGCCCGGGGGACTGGATCCACGAAAAGGGGAATTATGAGAATCTTGGAATTGGGGAGGTGAACAAGGAAGGCGTCAAGGGGAGGGAAGTAAAGAAGAAAGCTTTTCGAGGGGAGGCGCCAAGATGCGGTGCCCCCCTGGCGCAATCAGGGCGTCGGAGAAGTCACGATGTTGGTCAGGATACAGGCGAGAGGAGAAGCAGAATAGACTAAGCGAGGATGATTGAACATGGTTACAGATCGAGTATAGCAGGGACAGGACGTCGCAAACTTTGAACGAAGAATCGGGGGGGTGGAGAGGGGGAGGAACGAAAGTCAAAGGGCTAGAGGCGATGTCGGGTAAGCGAGGACGTCAGGGCGCACAGGATGCACGGGGGGTAGAAATCCTGCGGCTGAAGTCTGGATGCACGGCACGCGCACCCAATGTAGACTAATTTTTTGCTGATGCAGATCAGCCCTCGGCGTGGGTTGGGTTGAGGGGCCACGCATCCCGGTTCTTCGTCCTATGTTGGAGATTAGCTATTTTGTTTAGATCATCATGTTATCTCACAGCTGGATCGGTATAAAAGCTTACATCGTCATCTACAACAGCGAACCCCCTCGTGCCACTGTGCACCTTATGACTCATGGTTCCCTCCACACCCAACCATTCCTCCTCCGCGTCCTATGTTAGAGATTATCTGTCATGTTTAGACCATCAAGTTATCGCACAGCCAGTCAGGTGTAAAAGCTTACGTTGTTATCCGAAACAACAACCCGCCTTGTGCAGCCGGGCGCCTGAGGACTCGCCACCCTCCCCACACCCAACCGCTCCTCCTCCTCCTTGTCCTCCTCTACTTGCATGGCCCCCACGGTATCTTCAGCCTGGCCTGATCGATCCCAGACCATATGGTCGAAAATGGGTATCTCCCTTTCGCAGGCTCCGGGGTCTGGTCCTCATCCTCACCCTGATCCGGGTGCAACTCCAGGACTATCAGGTCTAGAGGATGTCGACGATCGTTGGCAAGGAGCCACCCCTGATTACCATCATCTCTATTGAGAAAGGTGAGTTGCCGGAGCGAAAGAGGTTGTTTGGGCGCCAGACGAAGTCTGTCCGAACCCTCACCACTTGCCCCGATCAGATACAGTGGGCATTGGATTTCCTCCTCCACATGTTCCCCGTGAACCACCCCAGGCGCATTTCTGATACTAGGTGCACGAAGGACCCTCCAGGCGATTCCGTGGTCAGAGTTGATGGCACACCAGGGGTGGCCGAGGAACGGATGCCCTTAGGCATCCATTTGGCGAATGATATGGAATCTCACTACCCGCGGGCGGTAAGAGGAGGTCCAATCTTGTTCAGCCACTGAGATAATGTGTTGATACAAGAGTAACCCAAGCTCAATGGTAGAGAGAACTCACTCTGAGGTCCCACGACCTTGCCACCACCGGCCCGGCCTATATTTTGACGCTCCTTGGTCTCCTGGAGTTTCTTGGCCCAGTCCTTGACCAAGATCCTCAAGTGACGCAAGAGCTCCTCCACATCATCAGCGTGGTCCTCGGCTTCAACAAGCAAGACACGCTGTTTGATGGGAGGACGGGAGCGGGCGAAATCCATGATCGACTCCACTTTGTCATCCATCAGGCGGCGGGGATCTAAGGAGCTCGCTGTGATGTGGGCTTTGATCTCCAAGTACCACGCTGAGTAGATAGTAGTTTGGTGACGGGGTTCCTGAAACCCACACCCTGACTTGGCGTACGCAATGTCGCCATAATGCTTTCTGAATTTAAGTACGAACATTATTAGAACTAATTCAGAGAGGTTGTTGTAGATTAGATTAAACTTACAAAGAATCCTCCACTGCCAGCTCGAAAGGGGGGCGCTCATCAGATACCAATGGGCCGCTATTCATATCGGAGGACGAATGTTAGCGTTATGTCCTACAGCTGTGAATGACAATTACTCTGTGATTGCTTATGGGCTTTCCTCCGGGTCTGCACTAGCAACCGCATGTCGCCAGAACCTCCGTTTTGCACGCACGACATCATGCATGTCGGCCGACGCGACGGGATGTCTAAAAGAATCCGGGTTTACACTATTTCCAACAATTGAATGGACGTGGTTTACTTACTTTCTCTTTCTCAACTGTATCAACTGCGCTCTCTGTCTGTTTGGGGGAGCCATGCGGGGGAGGGTGAATTGTTTTGCTTTTTAATGAAAGAGGATTTATGGAATTGTTTGTTTGGTGATTTACGATTGTGCATCGTGACTGCGATGGCAGATAGGGAACAGAGAACCAAGCGATGTGGGGTGGCGGGAAAAGAAGTAGAGAGAATGAAGAGAAAACATGGGAGAGGGGCGGGAGGGGCCATTAAATAGGACGCCGTGAATGCGTTTATGCAGTACTGTCCTAAGTAAGGTAGAGTAGGGTCTACCATATAGCGATACCTTTGCACGCCTAGCGTAATTTTTACCAACAACACAAGGTAAGTACATGACTGAGTGATCTTCCGAACCCTAATAGATACATATCAAGAACTTATATAATTCAAGTAACATGATCAGTAAAGAGTCACTAATGATATTGATGCGAAGGTCCATGAAATAAGCTTTGAAGCCTCAAGATGATGCTGGTGGCAAGCGATGTCGCTTGGCATCGGCTGCAGGTGCACTAGGCTTGGTGCTGGGAGTCTAATACAACCTCAACTGCCACACCCGTCTTGGGCCCTTACGCAGGTCAACTTCTGTTGAGTTAGTTCAGAAGGCTAAACAAATTTATTCAAATACTCTATGAAATGATGATTCGGAAGAACACAGCAAACACACAACTGGTATATGTCTAGGTAGACACTGTGAAGAAATAATCCGCCGTCGATCGGATTACATCGCTTTTCAGACTCTCCGTGACGCAGTACTCCAGGGTCCCTTGGACCTACATTTATCGCAGTTTTTGGCGCCAGACTGAACGGGGTGCTTCAGTGCTTCAGGGGACTGCGAACTCTGCCTCGCACTGGAATTCTCACGTACTCTCTTGGACTTCCATTCCATTTAATTTCCCTTATCGAATTGAGTGCTACAATTGTGTTCTGTAATGGGGGCTCCCTGTGGGAAGATGGATCCCAAGGATGCGGCCGTACCGAAGTGTAACGGGGGCTCCTTGTGAGAAGAGGGATCCCAAGGATGCGGCCGCACCGAAGCTTTCTTCGTATGCAAAGTGAAGAACAAATATGTAAGAGCGAAAAACTTAACGGTGAAACTTAATATCGTTAAGCCGCAGCTTTACTCAATAAGTTCTCGAGAGGATAGTTGATCGTCTTAGGAGAAGAGGTGTCGGATATACGTAAGTAGAATTATATTGCCAGCTCCTCTCCATCACTCCTAAGCTTACCACCATCGCGAGCATGCCCATCTCCTCTGGGCCTCGGGCTAACATTCCACCGAATGTTAGCT
>QLOI01003300.1:0-19646 GCA_003313605.1 Tuber umbilicatum | reverse complement strand
TCCGGGTTGATGTCGCCGAAGAATCAGAGGACAGCACCCGGTGGGGTGGAGGTGCTGGGGGCAGCGAATCGTGATGCTCATGGAACGACTTTTTCCTAGGTGGCACAGGGGTAGTCGGCTTTGCAGGAGAAGGTGGGAGGTTGGTGGTATCCGACATGGGCCTTCGGTTAGATGAAGGGGGTGTTTGGTACGCAGCTTTCGATGGGGAATGGGAATCTGCTCTCTTGGGCGTTGAGGGCAACCGTTCTCGTTCCCAGCTAGCCCGTTCGGAGCGTTCTCTAGCGAGTCTTTGCTGGTGATGCTGCTGTTGGCGTTCCCATTCCGCACGTCCCATACGCTCATGCTCAACCTTCTGCCGTTCTTGTTCCCTTTCCTGCCTTTCTCTTTCTGCCTTAAGCATCTCAATTCTCTCTCGCTCCTCCCTCTCAAGACGCTCCCGTTCAACAGCCTTTGCGGCCGCCTTTTCCCTCTGCAGCTTCAGTCTTTCGGCAGCGGCTCGCTGCTTGGCCTCCTTCTCCTCCCTCTCCTTCTCTAGATGCTCTCGCTCTAAGCGTTCCCTTTCCTCCTTCTCCCGCTTCTCATTCTCAACTTGTATTCTACTAGCCTCTACCTCCGCCATCAACTCACGTCGAAACTTTTCACTCTCCTCGTTCTCTTTTCGTACTCGTTCCGCTGCTTCCCTTGCCAGCCGCTCTCTCTCTTTCTCCAATCTCTTCTCCTCTTCCCTCAAGGCTGCCTCTTGCTGCCTTTCGGCCTCCTCTCGTTGCAGGCGATCCTGTTCAAGCTTCTCTCGTATAGCCCTTTCCTTCTCTTTGACCATTTTATAGTGGTCGGAGTTCTCCCTCTCCTCCTGTTCTCGCCGTGCCTTTTCCTCGGCCAGTTTCCGCTCTCTTTCTTCGACCCGTTGCTTAGCGAGTCTCTCTTTCTCTGCCCGCACCCGGTGAGTAGCCTCTTTCGCCCGCCGTTCCCGCTCCTCCTTCTCTTTGGCTATCCGTTCCTGTTCGATACGCTCCTTCTCGAGGCGTTCCTTCTGGATACGGTCCCGCTCCTCTCGTTCCTTGATCGTCCGTTCCTGCTCGAGTTGATCCTTATCAAGTTTGGCTCGCTCTTTTCGTTCTCTCTCCTGGCGGAGGCGTTCGGCGGCTTCTTTGGCTATACGCTCCTTCTCCTTAGCTTCCCGGGCGGCTTTGGCGAGCTTCATCTTTTCTTGACGCTCTTTATCCTGTTTTTCTTTCTCTTTGCGCTCCCGTTCTAGACGTTCTTTCTCAAGTCTTTCACGTTCCTGTCGTTCCCGTTCGAGACGCTCGTTCTCTATTCGTTCCCTCTCGAGACGTTCTTCTGCTTCTCGCTGCTGCCGCTCTCGCTCTCGTCGTTCTTTCTCAAGTCGAATCTTCTCTCGCCGATCCCTGACCCATTGTTCCTTCTCCCGACGCTCTTGCTCGACTCGCTCTTTTTGTAATCGCTCATTCTCGATACGCTCCTTTTCCCGTCGTTCTCTGTCAAGGCGTTCTTGCTCTAATCGTTCCTTCTCTTGCTGCTCCTTGTGCTTACGTTCTTGCTCCTCCTGGAGAAGCTTTTCCTTAGCCAGCCGTTCCTTTTCTATCTTCTCTCTTTTCTCTCTTTCAATCTTCGCCTTCTCTGCCTTTTCCTTGCGCTCCTTTTCTTGTTGCCGCTTCAAACTTTCCCGCTCTTTTCGTTCTTTTTCCTGCCTTTCCCACTCCTCCCTCTCCCTCTTCTCACGCTCTGCCTTCTCTCTATCTGCCTTCTCCCGGACTTCCTTTTCCTTCGCTAGCCGCTCCAGCTCCCTCTCCCTCTCCCTCCTTTCCTTTTCTTTTCGATTCTTCTCTCTTTCCTCCTTTTCCCTCCTTTCCTTTTCTTTTCGATCCCTCTCTCTTTCTTCCCTCTCCCTCTTCTCCTTATCCATCTTCGCCTTTGACTTCACCGGTGTTTTAGGGGTATGTAATGGCGGCGAAGGCGGTGGCGTGACATTATTCGTAGTGGGCATCGGCATCGGGGGCACGGGCACGCGTGTGTCTTCCTTTTTCTCCGAACGCTCTTTAGCCTTCCTCTCCTTACCAGTAGCAGCAGTGAATTCCGATTCCTCCTCCTGACCATCTACAGAAGACTCATCATAATCTTCACCATGTGTAGTGTTTGTGGCAGTAGAGTCGGTAGGAGGAGAGGAACGAGAACGAGAATGATGATGGGAGGAAGAACCCGACGATGATGACGCACCCGATGTAGACGCACCTTCACCTCCAGCTCTTCTTTGCCCGGCTTTGGTGGAAGAGGAAGACTTATAAAAGTACTCCCCCCTATCCTTACCTCCTTCACCACTCCCAGTAGACCAACCACCGTGACTCCAGTATTGACTAGCGAACCATCCTCCGGTTCCAGCGAGTAGAATTCCAATGATTAAGCCCCCAAAACCTCTCGCATAATAGCGAAAGACGGGAGCGAGAAGCTTTAGAAGTCCCTGAACAACTAGCGTACTAACCACCCCTACAATGAACGAATTCCTATGTGTTTTCAAGTTTGGCAGGTAAATTATTCCGCCACCAGCATCCTGGGGAATTATGAAGACCTCGTAATTCGGAGAAGGCAGCGAAGGGGTAGACTTGTGAGGCGGTGGAGGCGGCGGATTGTCTTTTGGCTGCGAGTTGTGGGGCGGAGGCGGTGGTGGGATGTCCTTTGGATTTGAACTATGCTTTGGGAGTGGTGGACCGCCGAGTCCCATTTTGAAGGATTTTTTCTTCGCGTCGTTGAAGCCAGGGGCGGACGTCGTTATGTGTTAAAGTTGGTAAAGGAGGTTGAAGGTGATGGGGGGGTTATTCCATGGATATCGAGGTAAACAATGGAGGCAAGGATGATGGACGGATGCGTGGATGGATGGAGGGCGATGGGGATTAGAGTATAAGCAGACTGTGAGGTGCTACGAGTCAGAATCCAATGGTAACTGAGTTCGGAGTAACGCATGCGAGCTTACTAGTAAAAAGGCTGGTCTCAGTGGAGAAAGTTGGGTGATAGGACCTCTTGCTATGTGATGCGCGAGTAGTAAAAGGGAAGGCTGCGCACAGTAAGTTACCGGGTATGACAATCGTGTCTTTTTGCCGCGTGGAGAGTTATGATAAAGAAGGTGAGAAGAAGAGGAAAACACAATAGACCCCACACTCGGTCCTCTCACTTAACCCTCATCCCCTCCTCTCCCCTCCCCCCGCCCCGTGAAGGAGCCGAGCCCTCAATCCCGGTTTTCGGTGAGAGACAAAATTTTTGGGAGGAAACCGTTTTATTCGACCAGCCTCCCCCCTTTCACAAGCCCGAAAAGTTTGTACCGCAAAAACTCCAAACAGCTTTTATGGTTGACACGTCGGGGGTTCCCAGCCACTTCTCCAATTCCACTCCATCTAAAGTATCAAGGCGAAACCTGAGGAGTTAATTTCCCGACATTTGTTGGGACTTTTTTTTCTTCAGTAATTATTGGAACTGACTATTGCTGTACCTACAAGTAGAGAGTGCGGCTGTTGCAGGACCTACCGTATCCTGCTTGGTGCGGTTGTCAGGGGAACCGATCACGAGTTCTCGTTTCGAACCGTGTTTAGACCCTGAGTTCGTTTGTTTTGGTCTCCTCTTGGCGGAGTCAGTGCACCATACTCTACAATAAACATGCCTCGGTGTGACAGGTCAAGCGAGTCTGGGAATCACCACCGCAAGGGAAATTGTGAATCTTTCCCTTGAACAAATTCATACTACCTCCAACAAATCACACTTCTTGAAATACGGCATCTGCGAGGTGATGTGTACCATATTCCGCGCAACCGCCGCTAGCCCCATTAAATCCTGTTGGTCGGTTCGGTTGGTTGGTTGTTTATTTTCGTTTGAGACTCGGATGGAACGAAAGGAACTTCAGCAGTTTTGTTCCTCCTTATGGCCCCATGTCATGCACCACCGTTCGCACCCAAGTACTCGTAGGGACTTCAAGCTGGGACTGCCGGTAGTACCGGCACGAGTACCGTACCCTACCGCACAAAGTACTCGTAAGTATGCTATCATACTTTCCGCCGTGGACATGTGGGGTCCGAGGGTTGGTAACACAAAATAGTGATTTGCCCGCCATGGGCACGGTACATGCTGTACCCCTCGTTATTCGTTAGCGAGTGACATATCATGACCTATAGCCAACTTCTCAATCCATCAGCAGCCTTGACCACGCACGGGAGTATACGTTGAGCTAACCACCTGCCCATTGTGGGAGCGAGTGGCTACTCGATGAAGGCACCTATCTCACGACATCCATTGGGCACCTATCGTCACCCGACCCCAACAGACCTGCCTCCTGTTTATCCGTTTGATTCACCCAATAACTGATATATGGCTCGCACTAGTGTCGCGCTCCTTATGATATATACCCGAATATGGGCTTATGATCGCTACCGCCATCCTACCAAGCAGATCGCATGATACGAGTACTCGAGCAAAATGTTCCAGGCCGGATATAGGTGCTCGTGCGACGTGCCAGTAGGAGTGCAGCAGAGACAGGGCCTCAAAAGACGATACGTGTTCGGTCCACGGAGGGGCTTGGTCGAACCGCTGACTGGGCAATCTGTGTTGCATGACAGCTTTTGCTCAGGCAAGATACAGAATCGGAGGGTCGGCGCAAATTTCAATCAATGAAGACATACATCAGCCTTAAGAAGTCACACGCAATCACTCGAGCGTCGTCAACATTGGCCCCCTACTTGGTTCGGGCCAATAGCCTACTTGGATGCTGTGTCATACTATTTGCGGTGTGGGGGGTGCTACCGGTATATCCGATCGACACCAATGCAGTTTGCTAGCCCGATATCACGCCTCGCTCGAGGGAGCCATAGGCTTGCTTTAGCACCGAAAGTGATATTCTGTGGGGGAGCCTATCGAGAAGCTTGCCCGACCGGCGGATAATTGCTTTCTCTCTGTTGAATGATACGCTTGTGGTATTTACTAGGGTTCTATTTGAGGACGCGGAGAGGCTAGTGACTTAGAAAGCTGATGTTAGGGGATCTCCGCTTCCGATAGGTGCTTCAAACGTCTCCCGGGGCATTTTGAGGGGTTTTTCCCGGGGAGGTTGGGAGGCCTCATCCTGGGGCTCCTAAGTTTGCAATCGGAGATCTCAAAAGTCTTCTCCGGAAAGTGTTTTTGAGGTAGCTATTGGTGCTATGGGTTTTATGCTGGGGCGCTAAAAGGCAGGTCGCTATAAGTTACCGCTGCATTACGCGTGGCTGGTATGGATAATGCGGCGAGTAGGACGGGGTTTGCGCGGCATTCACACTCGAACGCATACCCATTGAATTACCTGCCTTCCTATAAATTTGAACGCAACAATTTTTTCTCGGAGCATTCTGATAACTCGTCGGCCGGTTTTCTAACGATTGGCTGGTGTGTAAGTGTATGTGGGCCTAATCTCACTGTGGGTGCACAATAAAGAAATTAGCACGGCACAACCCCCCCTAATTATAGCAACATACTTACATGTTCAGCACTCTTGAGCATCACTAATATCAGCATTTACCGTATGTTGGGGCCCGGAGAGCCCGGTTAGAGAGGTTTCGACAGATTGGCATAAACCTAGATTTTTTTCGAGTGTAAATTTAGCCACATTTACTCAGGCAAACGGATGGTGTTATGCCTTCTGGTTTTCTTCTACGAGTATGCTACCGTACGGTAATCTCGAATAGGGATTGTTTTCAACCACCCGAAATCCTTCAACCTAACAGAGCCCGGGATCCCGGCTCATCTCTAATTTGGTGAGGGTGTTGCTACTGCAGGGAAGAATAAAACTTTGACCCCAGTTCCCCTGCCGGTCTAATCTACTACTGTCGCCCCAAGTAACAGAGGGGATGCTAAATTCTTTCCGCATACGGGGGGGAAAAACCCACTTCTGTAGAATGGCGAGCTAGAAGTTTGGAATGGGGGGTTATCACAGGGAAGGAGGCTTAAAGCTTTAGCGATGTTTGCTGGAAGAAATGCGCGGAGGCCGAGTTATGAGTCCTATGTGTGCCTGTATTTTGATGATTGCATTAGGTACTTCGTATCATCGGGCCATACAATCTTTCCAAGTGCTGCCTTGTACGCGTACTCGAGTAATGTTCTCACGGCGCAGGTCATAGTATGGTACCCGTGGCCCCCGCCATTTGCTGCACGGGCCGCAGGATGCCAGTAATCCGCAGTCCTCGTGCTTCGTATGCCGGAAAAAAAAAAGCACAGAAATTTGCTTTAATTGCGGCTACGTCTTACGGGCAGGATCATTGGGATAAAGACAGGCTTCCCTCCTCTCAAATCCAATGATATTCAGTTCTTCACTTCACGATCAATCACTCGGTTACTCGCTTTTCTGCTGGAATCAACGAGAATGTGCGCAACTAAAAGAGAGGGAAGACCGCCCAGAACTGAACCGGAAACGAAGAGGTGGAAGCGAAGTACGGTAACGGAGTATATATATGGGCGACGATGGAGGTATTCCACGGGAGGAAAACGTCCTTTTTCCCCTCAGATTATTTCGCACCCGCCTAGCCGGTAATCCCGTCGGCAAGAGACACCTTCAACTTTGAAGTGAAGGTGTGTCATATGTTGAGCCTACACTGGTAGTAGCGAAGGGGTTGGTATGCGGATATGACTGCTCAGGGAGGAGTGTTATTAGAGGAAACACATGATCCATGATCGCTATATAATGTTGAAGAAGAACCACCACGTGCGGTGGCTGGGGGGAAAGCAGTTATCTGGGAATCCGCCAGCTCGCTTACTCACTCACACTGGATCATGGAAGGAGGGAGTGGTCGCTAGGTACCGTATTGACATGCCCGAATGGGGTGTTGTGTGTCGTGCTAATCTGAGTAATATTGCTGGTTCATGGATTGTTCCATGCGGGGCTGGGTTGGTGCTTTCTCACTTCCTAATATCAACGGGGCGAAGTCCGGAACGGGAGGCTCGGTCAGTAACTTGGTCCGTGTTCCCGAGGGGAGTGTAATACCGGTACCTGTATGTGTTGCAAAACCGGCGAAGAGGTTAACAGGCTGGAGCTTGCGTACTTGTATCATACATATATTCACAAGGGAAGTGCGAGCGTAAATTTATAATCTTTTTCGAGTCCTTTGTATTTGATTAAGGTACAAGGCTGGGACTCAACCCCTGCATAGGGTCGCTAGGTTGGTATTGGATTCCAAGAAGTGTGAGAGGGGAGAAGGAATTTTGTAAAAGCAAATTATTGAATCCATGGCCTCGAGAGCCTGGGACTGTGGAATGGAAGATATTACTGTAGAAGAGGGGTGTTTCTAGTTTGGCACTCAGGTGTGTCTATATGAATCGGGAAACATAACCCTTGTCTATGAAAGATTTTATGGGATTAGTAGAATTAGTGTTCCGATTATTGCTGATGCCCGGGTACTTAGGTGCACCAGTAAATATCCCACTCATCCAACAGATGTGACAGAAGAGTTTTCGTGCTCAAACCTGGAGGGGGGTGGTGTGGTCACTGCTCGGGGGGGGGGAGGGGGCAAGTCACACATTCTTCTTTCCCCGAGTTCCTGATATTTCTCTCTGATCGTAAGTTTGATACGGAGGTATCTACTGAGTATAAGCAGTGTTGGGGCTTCTGTGCTGGTGTTAAGGGAAAACGATGTGTTAAATGATTGATACGGTGAGAGCCATTGACCCAACTCTTCTGATGATTATCTGCGGGGGTGTCCTGAATGTTAGTTATCACTAATTTCGGAGCCAGGCCAAGAACTTCGCCCACTTTCAAGGCTCGACCATAGTAGTCGACATACTGACGCTCCAGCAGCGACCAAAACACTATCGCATCGTACTTCCCTCTTCTTGCTCGTGGGGCTGCGGGCCGGTTGTCCTAGCCTGATGTCTCGGGATCGACTTCTCCCGGCCCCGAGGCGTTTCGCCACCCCTCCCATAAGAGCGGTGTTCGCCCAATTTTATCTACCTTCAAGAGACCAACGTCTACCCAATCCACCAATAACTTTACCTTACTCCCCATGAGAACAGCGAGTGAGAGTGCTAGGCCATAACCGGTCCTAGGTTCTCCGAGGCTGGCACCAAGCTACCCAAGCGGTGAGCTGATTGCTCTTTCTCCGCCATACTTGACGGCTCAAGGAAGGGCTGTTGGCCATGGCCTCGGCTCCGGGTGTGAGAGGACCGATACTCTCGCGGTCCGGTAGCAATTTAACCGCTTCCAAATACCCGCTCCTAGCAACTCATATCAGGGTGTGCCGCCCGTGGAGTCAACTGGATTCCTCACCACAATTGCAATTTCCTGGAGCCTAGAGAATGCTGCCACGCGGGGCCACCGAACACTCCTGGTGAACTGCTCCTGTGGTAAACACTGGTGCCATACCTTGCCACCTCGGGGTACCTCCCGTGCCAATATACTGGGTGATATAATATTATGGTCATGGTATTGGTTGGGGCATTGGGCGAGCGATTTTACGTTTTATATGATTACCCTTGACGCACAAATCCCCCAGTAACAGGGAGCATATCGAAAATTCCTAAGGCTTAAAGATCAGTAGCAGTCGGGAAGCTCTTGACGCACTGGAAGGTCACCATGGTCGAGCAAACCTCTGGCATGGCTGAGTGAACAGTATCGAAGAGGCTGGAATAGTTGGTGGGATGTTTATACAAAGTCAAGCGGACTATAGGCCCTTCATTACCGACCTCAGTTAGCCCCAAGCAGTATCTCAATGACGTCCGTATCGGAGCAAAGTTGTGGATATCAATATCGGAAGACCCGACTTCCACTCCGATAACTATAGAGGGATGTATACCAAAGGTCACTCTTTGTCCACCTAGAGCGGAATTCGATACCTTCTGGGAGGAGAAACAAGCTACATCAAGTAGGTAAGGCAAACGAGCCCCGCGCACTACCAAATTTACGAAAACGATCGTTTATTCGTCCGTCCATAAAAACATAAGGGCCCCCACCCTACTCTAGGCTAAACACAACCTCCCGGTTCCCTCCTCCACTACCCACTTTTCGCTCCCAACACACAATCTACACCAAAACACCCCCTCAGGGTCCCACTGCTGCTTAAGCATCTTCAACTCATCATACTTGGTCCCCCAAAACACTCTCCCGATGTCTTTCGTATATGCGTCAGCCTCGTTAACGTAGGCCCCAACCCCATCCTCACCACCACCGGCAAGAGCCAGCTTCTCCAATCCCCCCACCGAAACTTCACTATTGAACTTACGAATCTCCAGCACGCCGGAAAGCGGGGTATCATCCAGCCACGTAACCGTGATTTCCAAATTCAAATACGCGCTCCGCCAAGCCGGGTGCACGGCCGTGGACAGGTGTCTGTTGCGCGAGACCTGTCCCGCAGCAACTAGCTGACCGACGATACCCCCTAGGCCGACTTTCGGAAACACGGTGACGAGCGTGGAGCGGACGTTTTCAAAATTGTTTTCCAGCGAGGCGCGTGGGAGGAGGCGAGATGCGAGGAGGGAGTTGTGGCCGACAGGTTCAGGGTATATATTTGGTCTGTACGCTTCTAGCCAAGTCGCGTATTGCTTCTCTGTGGTCGAGAAGTGTAGGCTTGGGTATGTGGCTTTTATGTGCGATTCTATCGGGGAGACCAGCGCTGTGGCGGTGCCGGGGGGACGCTCGTAGAGGTAGAAGCTCCAGGAGAGTATCAAGCTCCCGTTTTGGGGTATCACGACGAAGTACCCTGCCATCCCCTCGTCCGCGAGTCTTGGGAGGTGGCCGTGGATGTAGGCTACCGCGTCCCAGAAGATTTCGTGGGACTCTGGGGATGCGGGGGAAACTACGAGGATTGTATGGCGGGTTGTCTGCGGGGTAGGGTAAGTCTTTACCGTCGCGCTCAGGACAACAGCGAATGTCCCGCCGCCTCCGCCCCGGAGGGCAAAGAATAGGTCGGGGTTCGAGTGTTTATTCGCCGTCAAGAGGGTGCCAGAAGCGGTTACTGCTGTGAACTGCAAGACGTTGTCTGCCGCTAGGCCATGGCGGGAACTCAGATACCCGTGGCCACCACCTTGCAAGTACCCCCCAACCGAACCTACAGTCTTCACGCATCATCAATGATAACTCATGACGCAAATCACTGGAATCAGAGCACGAACAGGATTCGCCCCACCAACAACCACAAACCCTTTCTTGGCAACCTCATCGTACACCTCCCCCCACTGCATCCCCGCCATCAACGTAACCGCACTGCCCTCCTCCATAAAATCGTCATGAAACTCCATCCCGCGAAGATTGTGCATCCAAAGCCCCAATGCCCCAAACCCAATATTCCTCCCCATAAAGTCGTGACCGGTATTCTTAATTGCGAGTCTGAGGTTCCGCTTGCGCACGAAGTGGATCGCGTCGATGGCGTGCTGCGGGTTCGTCACGTTTACAGTGTAGATGGGGTAGTTACCCATAGTGCAATCGGAGCCTGTGGGCGTGCAGGGTCCCTTCGTGGATTCTCCGGTGCCCGCCCACATAGGCATCGTTATGCTGGCGGGGTCGCTCGCATGGAGGGTGGAGTTGTCCCAGAGGGCTCGGATGTGTTCGCACACTTCTGGGTTGGAGGAGTTGGAAGGGGAAAAGCATGGGGAGGCCAAGAGGGTGGTTTTTATTAGCTGTCCGCCCAGTGTTGAATTAAAGTTTTGCCAGTCCGTTGGGGTGGGGAAACAATCGTCATTCGGACTCTAAAGTGGTATGTTCTTCAGCAGCGGAATTCATCGGGAGGGAAAAGAGGAGGGGGAAGGGGGGGTATACGCATTTACACCTTTCCGCCCCAGCACTGCTTCCTCCATAAGTAGCGCGCACAGCAGGAATAGCTGCCCCTAAAAAGATATCTCGAACTCTCATATCGTACTCAACACCCGTGACACTGCAAGCGCAAGAAATGCTGAACTCAAAAACCACCACCACCACGACCTTCCCCACAGCTTTAATAGTTTAAGAGCGAAACCTCCGAATCACGGCAAATCACGCTGCGCCGATTCTCAGCTGTATCTTCCATTCGTAGCGGCCCGCCGAGGAGATCTGCACACACCAATCGGAGCATATATCCAGAGAGAATCATTGCTTACCCGAGTGAGATCTGCAGTTGCCTATTTACTAGTACTCGTACTCGTATTGCCGAAGAGTTTTTTAAAAAGAGCTGCTATTGCATACCGCCCAGATCCAAGCGAAGGGTTTGAATTTTAGTGGCGGTATGCAAAAGCAATCCTTCCTGACTACACTTCGACGTTGCGAGCACTCGTATTGTCGAATTGCATGCCAACAAGACTTGGCCCTTTTTCTTGGGCTTGGGTTTGGGTACCGTAGTATGCAATAGCAGCTCTTTTAAAAAGCGCTTCGACAATACCAATGCGGTACAGCACTCGCACTGTACATCCCCCTTCAGCTCTTCAGCTACGGTACGGTACTGTACTTGAGAGGCGGAAAAGAAAAAAAAGAGTTACCGACATCACGACCGGTTCTTGAGTTGGCAGACGGACCCTCCTTCCCGAAACTCAGCCAACCATGATTATCCGACCCGATCTGATCCGATCGTTGATTAAATTGCCGTATCATCTGGGTAGGTGATATAATCGTCAGGCGCTAGCTGGCACGTTCAAATAAGATTTTTACCCTTGTCTTGTCTCGGGATAGCGATAGAATGCAGTACCGGTATCCTAACTCTTTATAGCCAGGAGTACCGTGCTTGTAAACCTTTTCCGGGCTCTGATTTTAACGCAATTGTTTTCGACTCGGCCGCTTCTCAAATTGTATCGGCACTGTACTCGAGTACCGTATTTCAACGTGGATTTACTAGGGCTGAACAATTATCGTCAGATTCCCGTATGGCAACTAACTACCGTATGCACTCGTCCGTGTATTGTATGATACCGGTATCAACACAACAGATTGAGTACTGTACCTCCGTACGGGACTCTAATCTCCGTCCAGGAACAAAAGTTCCCTAGAAAACCTAGCCCTGAACAAAAAAAGGAATAGGAGATCTGTTTAACTTCTGTCAAGAAACGTCTCAGGTGATCGACTCTGCCAAGGCGTTGCTCAATTTGTTGAGTCAACACGGTATCAGATCGTACTACCTTACTGTGCTCTAGGGGCGGCATCGGGTTTCTTCCTTCCCACGGCGACGACTGGGCCAGCAACCTCGCGCTCAGCTCGTATTCAGCCACCATCCTGGTAACCCCGCCATCAGAACAGTTCCCGTGGAATATCGGTAGCCAGGCCTGTTTGGCACGCCCGGACTTGGCCCGGATATTGACTCGCTCTACCGGGAAGTCCGGACTTGAAAAGACGAGGTCCAAAAACTTGATGAAAGTCTAGTCTTTGGATCCTGGGGCATGCCGGTAGCAAACGCGCCCGGGCTTACTCGAGCAGGTGCAGGCCTTTGGTAACCCTTAATCATTTGTGTATTAGGTGGAAATCTGTGGGGACAGTACCGTATGATAGGTTTAGGATTAAGCACGAGAACTATGATATCATAATAGAATATGTATCATACTCAAATACTTGCACCGGCATCATAGTCTACAAAAGGAAACCCAGCCCTATCACAGCCGGGCCAGCCAAGCACCACCGGCCACAATGTCCAGACCAAGGCCGAGATCCGGATTTTAAGTCTAAATCCGGGCGTGCCAAAGGGCGAGTTAATCAGTGAGCACCATCGCTTTGGTCGAACCGCCTGGATGCCCCCCCGGGAAATGAAAAATCGCAAATCGCTCAGAGAATTTCCTCTCTTTACAGTCAGAAACAACCATCCAAGCACCCCTTATACAGAACGGAGCTAATCCGCTAGAATGGCAGATGGAACAGTCACGTGATACAGAAATTGTGGCCTGTATCATAGCAGTACCCCTACCAGTAAGTCATTTTTGCCCGAATTTTGGTGAGGCTTTCTCGCTGCTTTAGACCACGTGACGGTTGTATCTATCAGCAACACTCGTACTTCAGACCACGGTCCCAGTTCCCCAACGGCCTTCTACGCTATTAAACCGGTCGTACAGAATCGACTGGAGGCAATTGTCAGTATCGTGTCGTAGCCAGCCCTTCCACCCCCTCTCAAAGGCGTAAGGTTTCCCAAAGCTTGGCGGACATGTGGGTATCGTAGCCGCCTACGGAACTTTTTTAAAACGCAATCGGAGAGTCCATCCCTGCGAGGACTCGTATCCCCGCGCCAAGAATTAGCACTCGTTTCGAAGCAGCAACTGCGGGTTCGTGAAAAGTATGCCCGTGCGGTAGTTGTTCAAGCTGCCATGTAAGTTAGAGGAGTGTGTACTGTAGACCGTCACTCTGGGGAGAGAGGGGACGATAGATCTCGTGAATCTTGATCGCAATTGTGTTTTTTTCCAACCCGGGGACTGAACTCCTCTATCAAGGGTTGAACCGGTTATCACCTCCAGTGGCTCGAGCTGCAACAAGTGTACGAGTGTATGAAGGTTCATGCAGAAGCGATCTATAAGTTCTTGAGGCGTACAATCCCACTCAGTGCACTATTCCCTTACTACTACCGGTGATGTGGAGTCCTTGTCCTATGGTATCCCCCTCGCCGGATACCGCTACCCCGAGCCAGAGTGTTTCAAATAGCTCGAACACTATCGATACCTCTCTCCGGCCCCGAGGCACTGGAGTGGCTATTCTGAATCAGGTACTAGTTTTTGGCGTGGAGATGCGGGTGGGGTGGACCGCCGGCGTTGTAAGATACTCTGCTGTACCTGCATGCCAAACATTCCTTGCTTCCCCGAATATGTCAAGTTTGGACTACTGGTGTTTGTGGGTTAGTGTGGGGTAGCACTTTACCGCCTATGGTACTCGAGTACAAAGTGAGCACCTACAGAACGGAGGGGTCCAGGACCTGCAATAATTAACCTTTCCTGGTCCCTTCCTGGTCCAGACAGAGTATCCTTTCACGCTTCTGTCCAATACAAGCCCCACCCTCAACTTGAGAATCCCACTCGCCAAAAGGTCAAAATTGGCCTCCTACCATCCAAATGCCGTCCCTCTGACCCCAGCTGCTCATATATCTAAAATACCAACCCACTCTCAAACCACATCTTGACAACCCCGGTTTCCCAAAATTTAAGTGGTTCTGAGGAGAAAAAAAATAAAAGACAGAAAGAGACCCCTGCATTCGCTCGCCCCTCCATTTTAGCACTAATGATAGCGTTTCGTGTAAACTCCACTTTGTTTGACATTCACTCCTACTTCTACCACAACTCGCCACCACTCCACCCTTCCACTTAGTATTCCGTAGGCATATTTTCCCGAGTTGTTATCACTCGCCTGAGCGGATGACGACCCCAAAGCACCTCTAGGTGGTAAGCTGGGGACAACGCCTCTCCGATCGATTAACTCTATAGTATCGGCGTAGAATTGGCGGCGTCTATTCTCCTACTTTATCTGTCATCCGCCTAAAGCTAGAGATAGAGCTTAGCTGCTCCAGTGTTCTGGCGTTGCCCTAAATTTCCCTATAGCCTTCCTTCCTCTGACCGCTCCTTAACTCTACCCAGGTAGCGCACTGAGCCTCGACACACCCGCGCGTGGGGCCCTAGCGTAGTGCTGTCAACGAGGTTACGTCGAGGTACGGTAAGCATACCCGTAATGGCTTACCCGCGATCGATAACGCAATCATTGTACACGACCACGAGCCCAGTAAAGGTTGCATATCCCGTCGGCGATAGCAGGGGCCAGACAGGTCCTATTTTCGATAGCTGAATATACCGGAGAATTATCCACACTCACCCAAGCAGCCTATCACACGAAATCGATGTCGGAGGTGGAGAGTGCCCTAATCATGGGAAGTCACTCACCGCCCTCGGAGACACCTGAATCCACCTCGACAAGCAATAGTAAAAGTATAATTCAGGCTTCCGACCCTACCAGACCTTATCTTCTACTCAACAGCGCAACAAACAGGCGTCCACCAGCCATTACCGCACCTGACATCATCGAACAAAATGATACAATCAACCTATTCCTAACCGATTAGCGTTTAACGATAATGAGTCGAAATACCAATTTTTACATCGCAGGAAAAACTGGCGCGGCTCCGAGAACCCAGGACTGGCTTCCTGTTATATAGGGGGAGGTGAGGCTGTGGATTGGGGTCACGATCTGATATGGGCCAGAGACCGCGTACCGCAACACTGTATCCACCGACAAAAAGGTAGAAATATCTAATTTCGACGGTGCTCCCGTCAGTCAGGCACTTACCAGGCCGCATATACCCATGCGTAGTGGGTCTCGCCTGGATTCAATTTTTTGTAAATGGAGGGGAAGGGGAAAATCAAGAGCTGGTAGTAGCGGAACAGATATTCCGCTGTCATGGTTGAAATGCCATCAGTGTGGCTGTGTTTGTTGGAGAGATAAGCGAAATTGCCTTCACGGTTTCCATTATATTATGTGAAATCTCTTCGCACTTTCCTTGCACTTTTCGTCAATCTAGGGGTTTATTTGTGCTGCCGGGTTAGTAAACTCGTGTTGTGAAATCGCTACTACTGTCGATGTGATAGGATCACCGGTCCAGTAAACGCCGTGGGATCAGTTACGAGTCCGGAAAAGGTTGTGCATTCTTGGTGTTTAGGGGTTATCAAGTGCTAGGGATTTCCCCCACTTGCTACCTGGATACTCCACCCCTGGATCGTGGAATGCCCCCAAAATTGCCGATATTTGAGGCTGTGGATAAAACCAGGATATTTATTCCTGAGCAGAAGACATATTGGCAAATTTGAACTTCGAGATTCCCACAGCTCCACCCGCTCCGCTTGTTAGTACGGTTTTCGGGGTGATATAGGCAGAGCTAAATCATGAAGAATCACTCGTAACTCTAGCTAACCCCTCCGTCTCATACATATCATCCCCGGCCTTCCATGACCACCACCTGCAGTCCCACCCTTGACCCAGGGGGGCGCCGTCTCACCCTGTGGGGTCCCAGTATCACCGCAAACACTGGGCCCTCACTGAGATGGCAACCATCCTCCTTCCCCACGCGGAGCTGCTCCTGGCTCCTGCGAGAATTCACCTCCCCGAACCCAGTACCGGCAGTTCCAGTGTGTGTGCTTATGATAAAATAGCTGTCATAGGATAGCCCGGGTTACTGGAGTAAAAACGAGACGGGCTAGCAATTCCCGAATATCATTTAAACCATGGCCTTTACGTGAGAATGGCCTACTGTGGATTCCGGCCAAGTGGGGACCGTTGCCGGGTAGGGGTGGCTAGAGCTAGAGAGTTGTGCTGTACTGAATCTCCCTGGAAAGCGGTGTAGTCTTGCGAACCAACACGTTAATAGTGCTCTCGATGTGGTCAGAGTCTGTAGTATACGGTATACCAGTATATAACACCTTTGTTGTGACTGCTGAGAGCAACATGCCGTGGTCCTCACCGCAACCGATCATCTATAAATCTTGATTATACGCCCTCCTATAGGGGATTTATTAGCAACTCTTCTTCTCTTCTCTCTCTATGTATGGTACTATACCAATTTCTATATTTGGTATTAATTATTATGGGACTATGATCACTACCGTCAGTCCCCTTTCATCTTGTTATTTTTTCCTACTTTCTCTCCTTGCAACTTATTTTTCACGATTCCCTCTAAGTTACTCCTATACACCCCTCCCCTTTTACGACCCCAATATGATGCTAAGGTCAAGTGGAAGAGAACCTTGTGGTATGTGATGATGGCAAAGCGGAAACAATTTCCCCATATCGCCCCCTAATATGCTACACTGCTTTCTAGCTTTGCCTATGACCTCCGACTTGGCAAGAGCTTCTATTCGGCTAGAGCCCACTATAGACTTTTTTCGCATAAAGGTATCGGTTTAGACGCTGTTTGGTTGCGCTGGTCCCATTCCGTTGCCACATACAGGCGACCGTTTCCCTTCCATTCCGGAATGGGAGAATAGAATGGCTATTTGGCAATGGTAAAGGACATCAACCGTTCCACTAGAATTCAGGGTAGCCCTAACCTAGCAACCCATCTTTGATTCCAATTTTTATTTTCCAACGATGACCACTGGAGCCAATGATGATTGCATCCATGGAGCAACCATTCACGATGGAGAGGTCCCGGATGGGGCAGGCACAACCAAACAGGGCCTTAAGCAGTGTCCAGAAAATACTATCCTGTCCCACCTTCACCGGGGTGACTTGATTAGCCTATGATGGCTGTTTCACCTTTGCTTCTGGTGGAGGGAACGCATGCTTGCCTATAGTTTGCTGTGCAGGGCATATCTTGAAAACCTGGTCTGTTCTCAATCCCCGTTTGCTTCTCATCCATTCTGCGGGCATTGAAGTAAATTTCGAGCTATGATATAAAAGTGTCTCCTCACAACCGCCAAGAATAAGCATCAGAATCCCGCAGATAAAACCGCCCAATTGCGTCGCGATCTTTCCGCAATATCCCACCCCAAGTATGTAAATGAGGCCCGACATCACACAAAATTAGATCAAGGCGCCAAGTCGAAGCAAAGCCCGAGGTGGAAGCGCGCCGTTCTCGAAACCCCGTCATGAAAACTGCTTGAGCGCTCCTACATCTGGTCTAGTACCACGTCACACCTTTCCCCGCCGGTCCCACATGTACAGTCGCACCTCACTGTCCTGGAACTCACAGAACCGGATTCCTTGCTGAACCGTAGGAATTCTGGGGCGGCTCTGAAACTGTACTCTATATGGAGGTACAAGCGTGTAAGTTTTGTGGGTTTCACAAAGGAAGACTGCCACCCTCACCCTCTATGTAACCTACAAAACTTGAACGCTGTGCCTCCCTATAAAAGTGCCCGTTAAACCGGAAAACAAGGATATTCAGATTCGTAGACACGTGAAGGCCAACCACTCCTGCTACCATATGGTTTGGTTCTGCTGAATCGGATATCTGTGATAAACTTAGAAGAACTATTCCCAAAGAGGAATAGGAATGGAGAAGGGAAGGGGTAGTGGGTTTTCTTGAAATTTTTCATCTAATAAATCTCACTGCAGTTATCAACGCTCTCGTTCTTAAGAACTATCCAACCTTACTCCTTAGACGGTGTCAACTCAACTCAGAACAGCTGAGCATGGATTATTAGAAGGCGACAATACTAGAGAGGGGAAATAGGGTGGTGCTACCTGTCTCCCAACTAAATGGGCTACTCGGAATATCAATACCACCTATATAAACAGTCGTTAAGATAGATACACCTTGTACAACTTTTATACTGAGGAGTCGCCACATGAACAAATTAGGCATCTCTCCACTATTCCGGATTTCCCGCTGATCCGGACAAAATTCCTGGATTCTGGCCATCCTGGATAGCGAGGTGCGACTGTATTATACCGGAGCTGTGTCTCATGGTGTCACCCCGGCCGTTTCTAGCTGCATCAACCAGACACTAATTACCGGACTCGTGAGATCCACCGGACGCAATTCCTGAAGGAGATTGCAACGAACGATACGTATCACTTACCGCGCTCTTCAATTACACGCTTGTCCGGGTGTGTGGCTACGGGTCTTCGGAATACCAGTACGACAGCTTCGAAGTCCGTGCCGGGGGGACCGCCAGACCTAACTTTTTTACCCTATTTTCATCCCATTGCTGAGAGCGCTATATCGTGACTGCCGCTCTGAAATGCGTGGTAATGCCGTCAGTCGCGATTGCGGCAAGTGCTCGTAATCACGTTTCCTAAAGATGTGTAGGCACTGTAGGGGGTATTTGGACGCGCGACCAGCCTTTGATCGAAATCGTGATTTGGGGTCGGGTCTTGGCAACCTGAACACAGATTACCGTATTACTTGCAAATTCTAGCAGTCACAAGATTGATATTACCGTAGCCAGTCGAGTAATAAGGTTAAAATTGCCAAGACTTGATTTCAAAGCACCGATTTTAAATTATCTGCAACTTGTCTGCTTGCAAGGGGTATTGATTGCACTGGCTGTTGAGGTTAATGGTGTACCGGTAGCCAGTAGACTACCGGGCTACTATCTCCATATCTCGCGCAGTCCATTGGATAAAACTTTGTGAAACCAACCTCCACAGCCCTCCCTCTATGAGTACAGTACAGTACCTGTGCTACCAGCAATTAAAGATCTCTCCAGCACCAAGTTACATCCCGTGCAGGTTGTGAATACAGTTGCTCTCATTTTATTTCCCATTTACGGTATCTATCTACTCGTCACCCAATGGCCACGGATCTTACCCAACCATCCGATATTCCCCGCGAATCGAGCACTGTATTCTCCACGCGTTGGCAGTACTTGTACCCGCCGAACCGCTCACCTTTTCCCCTCAAATCGGAAACATGCGGAAAACGATTGCTCTGCAATGGTTGGGACCCTGCATGCACGGGAGTGTGACACCGGATGATACTGGGGTACATCATTACCCTTAATCGAGTACCGTACAGGCACCGTAACATAAACTCACCACAACCGGACTACCGGCTGCCGGGAACCGGAGATATCGTGGAAGGAAGCGCCTTCTCCTTCCTCTCGACAATATCGCATGAATTCGCGCCTATCCGATAAGATAATTTTGGCAATTTTTTTCTCTCCCCGTCCTTCCTTCCGGGAGTGCCTCCCCTCAATTTGTTCTGAGAACTCAAACGTGTAGAATCTCACTATGATGTTCCCCACCACCTCGGACACTATTCCCCAATCCCCCCCCC